>WHWC01000321.1:0-18060 GCA_019426215.1 Buddleja alternifolia | reverse complement strand
ATTTTAGATTGGATTGTGTAATGCATGAGTGTTTACTCCAGGAAGGATTATTTTGATTCGCTCCAAGAAAAGAGGGCAGGTACTTTGTCCTTGGGTGATGATTCTACTTGTAGAGTCATGGGTATGGGAGTGGTGAAAATCAAAATGTTTGATGGAGTAGATCGTACTTGGGGTGGTGTGGCATATGTCCCAAAGATGCGAAGGAATTTAATTCCATGAGCCAATTGGACTCGAGGCTTGAGTATTCAGCTGGAGGTGGAGTCCTGAAAGTCACACTTGGCGGAAAGGTCCTAATGAAAGAGAGAAGTAATGAAAACTTGTATCGTCTGGTGACCTCAAGGATGACTGGGAGTGGAGCGCGCCGGAAAACTTCCAGGGTACAGACCGGTGTGAAGGAAATCCTGCTGGACGAGAGGATGGGTCGAGGTCGTCCCTCTCGGCAGTCAACTAGTGGTGTTGACTGGGCTGCATGTGTGCATTGGCCGGTTTTGAATCAGGTGGAGCTAGGACCTTATGATTCGGCATGTGCAGCAGAATTGATTAATGGCCAATGGAATTCCGTATTTGGTTTGCGGGGGATTATTATTGGGAGGTGGAGATTGTTAGGATATTTCCACAATAATAATAATAAATAAAAATGGTAGGTGGCCGTTTTTATTGAAGAAAGAAAAATGGCTAATTGCATGGTAGGTGGCCGTTTTTGTTGAGAAGAAAAAAATGGCTAGTTGCATGGTAGGTGGCCGTTTTTGTTTGAAGATTGTTGGATGGCCAAGATTGAAGGCAATAAATAGATGGTTTGGATTCAATCTTGTACTTTGGAAATTGCCTATAAATAGGTTGCAACTTCATCATTTGAAGTATCCCATCCAGAGCAAAACATAGAGAGAGCAAAGTGTGTGTAGTGTAGTATATACTAGGAAAAGTGTAGTGTATACTAGGGAAAACAATTTGTGGTAGATACCAATTGTACTACACGGGAAACACTTGGAGTAGTTTTCTTTCGGGGGCAATACAAAGGGGTTGAGAGTAGTAGTGTTCATATAACTTTGAGAGGGTGTACAAGAGTGAATTTATTGAGTTTGTCTATAAACTCAAGTGTGTATTTTTTGTACCGGTAAATTTCTCTCATAGTGGAAGAACGGAAACTCTCGTGGACGTAGGCGGATTTTGCCGAACCACGTAAATCTTGTGTGCATTATAGTTATATTTTTCGGGGTATTATTTTGTCATCAACTTGTTGGTGGGACTTGCCGAATCTTAATAAGTTAAATCTCGGGTCCAAAACTTCCGCTGCGCCCAACAAATATTATCGACTATACATGTATCAGAAGTTGTTAGAATAAACTAACAAAATATAATTTTACGTCACAAATAAACATGTAATTCAAGATACGATTAAGAAAGAGGTGAATTAGGTTTATATTAATTGTGCCAAAGTGCACAACTGATTTATCAAGTACCCATAATCGAACTAAAATATAGTTTAGATTAAAATCGACTGGAACTTATAAGTTTCAAAACAAAATCCAAAGGAGAAATTATTACGCCGAAATAAATTATAAAGCTATGTGCTAAATTGTAGCAACAAAAACAGATAATGAAAGAAGTAAACAAGAGAGAACACACTCGATATAAAGAGATATATATTGTTCTACTAAACCCTAAGAACAAACGGCGGAACAAAAAGGTTGATCGCAAATCACTACAACAAAAAGTAATATTTGTGACAAAATTTGAAATGATAATGTTAAAATTGTCACTAGATGTACATATATGAGTGACAATAATTTTTGTTTGTCACAATAAGAATTTTTAGTGACAAAAGTTTTTTTAAAGTTGTCACTCTTGACAATTAATGACACATCTATATGACAATTTAATGACAATACAAATAGAGTGACAACTATAATTGTTGTCACTAAGTTGTCACAAAAGGTGTGTCACTAATTGTCCATAGTGACAACAATTTTCTTGTCACCAATTATCAACAGTGACAACTTTTATACAAATTTTGTCACTATTAAACATATGAAACATATTTTTGTGACAAGACAAAAGTTCTTGTCACTAAAAATTAATAATTAATGACAACTTTGATATTGTCACTTGTCATTTTTGTCACCAATGTCATATTTTTTTGTAGTGAATTACAACTCCAACAGGGATATATGAGAGACTCGACTTAGACTCTTCTCTTGATCACTTGTGTTTGTCAATTTGAATTCCAAGCACCGATTAGTACTGCTCATTCCTCACTCGAACATAATGGAGAGATTACCTATGACTGGTACTACTCATTCCTTGCGGAACTTAATTGAGAGAATACCTATGAAAGCAAGAGCACACATAATGAATATTATGCTTGGAAAAGGCTTGTGAAGTCGTTACTCTACTGAAGAACAACGTCACTATATATAGCTTATCAGAAAACTCCCAAGCGTGTAAGATAAAGCGACTCTTTCCATAAAGAATGATAGAACGGCTCTAAACCTAATGAAGAGGTATGCAGGCAGAAATGCATAAGGAAAAGATTGAGGACATATACTTCCCCTAATATGAGAAAAGCATAAAGCCTTGTCGGAACTTACCATTAACCTGTAAAAAGGAAAGAAGCATATTATTGACGATTAGATTAGCTATCTTGCATCGTCAAAATCAAATGAGATTATGGACCAAGTTCAACAATCCATACACAATATAAGGGGGTTATGTGCATGGTTCCATTAAATTTGTATACGTTTATGGACACACTAGATATCTTATTACTTTCTTGAGTGATGCATATTGCTATAAGCATGCCGATATATATAGGTGAATACATGGTACATAAGAAATTAAATTGATTCGAGTTCAATCTGATCTTTTTTTTTATTATTCCAAAAGGGGGTAGTTCCTAGCTCGACAAACCCGAGCTAATAGTTACCAAACGTGGCCATGTGTGACCTTGAGCATCCAACGCAAGAAAGTAAGAACTACGCATATCCGGAGTATTTATTACATGCATATGGGTATTCAACCCGTTCCTAGCTAGATTGTTAGCTAAATAGTTTGCTTCTCGCCAAATGTGGCACAAAGAGACATCCCAGTCTCGAGCTAGCATTCTTCGGATATCAGCAATCACATTAAAGTGGTGATGCGCAATGGAAGCGTCCCCAATACTCGAGATGGCTGCTAAACTGTCAGATTCAAGCATTACTTTTTTAACACCAGCCTCCCATGCTAATTCCAACCCCAGTAGAATAGCTCGTATGTCGGCTTCCAACACTGAACATGGATCAATATTCCCACCGAAGCCTTTCATCCACTTGCCTTGTTCATTACGGAGCACTCCCCCGACCCCTACTCGGTTTCGCAGCCCATTTGCATTAATGGGCACCGCAGCATCAACATTTTGTTTAGTGTACCCCTCCGGCGGTTTAGTCCACTCCGTCTGAGTATAAACACATAATTCGTCTGGGTCAAACGTATTAGCAAATCGAACACCGTCAATTCATTTTAGTAACATATCTAGACCCAAGTCCGGTCTCGGGAACTCAGCACGCTTCTCATGCACCACTTCATTGCGAATCTGCCACAGAAAAGAAACAGTTTCAGTAAAGACCATTGGCCGATCCTCATACTCTCCATACCTGTTTGCGACGTGGGTCAAATTCCTGTCGATCCAGCTTTTATGAGTTTTGCAAAAAAATTCGAATGCCATTTAGGGGATACAATGAGTTTCCAGATGTCACGAGCCCATGGACAATCGCGCAAGGCATGCAGGATCGAATCCACGTCTCTTCCACATTGAGTGCACGTGTCTGACTCCGCAAGTCCCCGCGAATAGAGATTAGCTCTTGTGAGGATGCGACCATGTCTAACAAGCCAAATGAACATTTTCCGGCGGTGTACCCCATGACACTTCCAAATCCGCTTCCACTGTTTGACATCTTGATAGGCGACTGTCTCCCTCGAGAGATGAGCGTAAGCACTTTTGCAGGTGTATTGGCCGTTCGGAGATAGCTACCATCTCAGCGTGTCCGATCGGTGGCCATTTAAATCAAGTCTATGTTGCTAAGTTCCATTAGAGTTTCCGGAGGTAAGATCCCAAGTTCCACCAAATTCTAGCCAATGTAAGGATGCCAGTAACTAGCTACGGTTCTCTGTAGAGAAACCGAATCGAGCCCTTGCTCCAGATGTCGTGCGAGAGGGCCTTCTCCCAACCATTTATCTGTTCAGAACCGCACGGAAGTGCCATCGCCCACCACCCACTGAATCTCTTGTCTTAAAAGCGGTAGGGTAGCCGAAATACTCTTCCATGTGTATGACGTGGCCTTCTGAGCCAGAGCCCGTTGTCGACGGATATATTTGTGAGTCATCACTTGTACCCAAAGTCTTGATGTATCCGTGAGTATTTGCTAACCAAGTATGCCCAGGAGAGCGAGGTTGATATCCCTAAGCCACCTAAGTCCCAAACCCCCACTTTCTTTAGGTTTGCACACTATGTCCCATTTAACCAGATGCATTTTTCTTTCCGTATTCGAGCCACCCCAAAGGAACTTCCTGTTCATCTTATCAATCGCGTCACAAATTCCCAACGGTAATCGAGTTGTTTGCATATGATATTGGGAAATTGCCTCTGTGACTGCTTTAATTAGCGTAGCCCGTCCCGTAAGGGAAAGATGTTTACACCTCCAGTCTTTGAGCCTCGCCTTTACCTTCTCGACTAGGAACACGTAGTCTCATTTCAGTACCCGACCATGATGGAGAGGCATTCCTAGGTACCGACCAAGATTGTCCGTAATCTTAAGGCTCGTGACTTGAGCGACGTGTCTCTTAAGTTCGGGTTTAGTGTTCTTGGAAAACTAAATTCGGGACTTCTGAGTATTAACCTTCTGACCCGACATCTCGCGAAAGAGCTCTAAAATCCGCATTGTTGCCTGAACATGTCGAACCGAGGCCTCTCCAAAGAGAAAAGGATCATCCGCAAACATAAGGTGGGATATCCGAGGTCCGTTCCGGGAAGTCGGGACTGGTTTCCAAATCTTCTCCTTAACTGCCTTGTCTATCATAGATCCTAGCTTCTGCACACAGAAAACAAACAAGTAAGGCGATAAGGGGTCCCCTTATCTTAGACCACGCTTTGGCACGAACTCCTCTGTAGTTGCCTCGTTCCACAACAGAGACAACTTGGCTTGAGTAGTATATGCCAGAATTAGCTTGGTCTAATTCTCGGGGAAACCCAATTCACCCAACACATTCTCCAGAAAAGTCCAGTTAATCCAATCATAAGCTTTTTCAAAGTCGATTTTTGCCAAAAAAAATTCTTTTTTTCCTTTTAAATTTCCCAAGTCATGGACTATTTCTTGCGTTATCAAAACATTATCGACAATTTGCCGGCCTTTTATAAAACTGCTTTGGGTTTGGGGGATAAGCTCATTCATGAATTCTAGAATACGGTTTGTCAAAGTTTTTGTTATGATCTTCAGAACAACATTCGTAAGACTAATAGGGCGGAACTGGGAGAGATGCGTGGGGTGCTTTTCCTTAGGGATAAGCACAATACGAGATTTATTTAAGCTAGCATCTAGTGTGCCTGACTGAAGGGATTCGCGAACAAGTTTGAAGACGTCATCACCGACAGTGTCCCAACACCTCTGGTAGAAGATGTCATCAGGGAAGTGCCGAAATACTCTTCCATGTCTATGGACTCATCTCCCATAGAGCACGCTTGACCTCTTCCTTTGTAACTGGTAACTCCAGAGTAGCAAGGTGATGACCTTGTAGCCTCCGGAAATCTGGCGTAGGTGTGTAGGGCTAAACAGTTCCGTTCGCTCCGTAAAGACTCTTGTAAAACTCTATTGCCATTTGGCGGAGCTCAATCGGATTAGTCACTGTGACTCCGTCCTCTCGCTGTAGCATAAGAATTGGAATCTTATTCTGACATGTGACTACCGAAAGGTGAAAAAATTTGGTATTAAGATCTCCAGTTCTGAGCCATTGGACTCGAGACTTCTGTTTCCAAAAAAATCTCTTCTTGCCTCTGAGTATCATTATATTCTACTAGAAGTTTGGTTTCCAATTTTCGGAGGGACTGTTTAAAAGAGACCCCTTGCGCCCTTTGAATTCCTTAATCTGAGCCATTAACGTTTTTTCTTTGGAAGATATGCCCAAACACTTGCCAATTCTAAGATGAGGCTTCAAAACGTGTATGCTGAATCTGAGCTGAAATTCCATGATCTCGATCTACTCCCCAATTTCGAGCTACCATATCTCTAAAGTCTGGATGAGTGAACCAAGCCGACTGAAATCTAAAATTCTCCTCTGTCCGAGTTCGGCTAGAGTTTCACGTTAGGGAAAGCATAATAGGTGCATGGTCCGACCCGATTCTCAGTAAATGAGTGACAATGGCTTTCGAGAATTGTAGACCCCACGATTCATTACAGAGAGCACGATCAAGACGTTGTTGAAGGTTAGAGTTTCCTCCTCTAGCCCAGGAAAGCGGTGAACCCACATATTTCAAGTCAATCAGGCTACACACATTAATACATTCCACAAAAATTCGACATTTACTATAGTCCACGCCCCCCCCCCCCCGACTTCTCTGACTGACTGAGGACCGTATTCATGTCCCCGGCAATAACCCATAGACATCTGATATGCGACTTGATAGGTGTGAGATATACGTGTTTTAGAGCCTCTTATTTATGTTATTTATATTGGTTTATGCATGATTTATGCCACATATGCTTGTAATTTGTGTGCTTATTGAGTAAAGGTGGAAAATCAGTGCAATTGAGGAAAACTGGACGGAAATTCAGACTTTCAGAGTATTTTCAGATGGAATTTGACAAATATTCCTTCTACTAAGTTGTCGAGCTCTGTCTTAGCTTCACGTGGCAACTTGAATCACTCAAATTGGGGGTCTATGTAAAACGTTATGTAGAAAACAAGATCTCTGCGCAGAATGAAAATTGCTACTGCATCCAATGTACGAACGTTGGACTATTCACGTACGAACGTTGGAGTCGGCTGGACGAATTTTGGCAAGTTTTGAGACTTAATTCAAGTAGAAGACTTAGGGATCCTCTTCTATAAATACCTCCTCTTATAGCATCAAAAGGAGAGACAAAATACACATACAATAAAGCCCTAATGGGGTTTAGACTTAGTTTTTACATATTCATGAAGATTTTCAAGAACCCTTGAAAGTGAAAAAATCAAGAAACATGGAAGAGATGAAAATCGAAGTTCAACCATCAAAAATACGAGGGAGTTTCTTATATTTAGATTTGTTTTTGTTTATGAATATGAATCTTAATTTAAGTTTCTATCTTTTATCTTTTATGATGAATTAGATTCTTCGAACTAAGGCCATGTTGAGGCTAAATTACGATATTTGAGTTATAAATTGTGTTTTTCATATTAATTCTATTGTTGCTTTGTGTATTGATTTTGTGCGTTAATTCCAATCATATGCTTGATCACCATATGCTTGCTAATTAGCCTAGTTTATTCATTCGGGAGAATATAGAATAGGGTTCAAAGAAATCATCACATCATCCGAAAAATATGAGGAATTGCTCCTAGGGATAGGTAAAGATTCCCGGCTGCTGTTAGCCGGATTCATCCGGGAAAAATTCTAAAACGTGAATGCATGGTTAATGATTTGATTCTCGGATAGACGTATTTAGAAAACCGTCACTTAGTCATAGGATTATTACAGCCGAGACATCGGGTAGTAATTAATTAAGGAATTTTCACCAAAGCAATAATAGTATAATAATATGAAAACGTGATTTTAACAAGAATTAATTAATTTTTGCCAACACATGTGTCTTAGTTGCTCTCTTCCATAGCTATCTTGATTTCGACATCTTGTTTCTTGTATCTTGCTTCCATAATATTTTAGTTAATTCTTGTTTTAATTTATTTTATTGCTTTTAAAATCTTTAAATCTTTAGTTTTAATTTAATTATTGCTTGCTTTAAATTCAAGAAGTCTAAAATACAAGTCTCTGCGGGATCGACAATCCGGACTTATTGTCTCAGTTATTACTACACAGGACCAGTCCACTTGCTGTGCAAACACGTAAGGATTTCTCGTGTCAAGTTTTTGGCACCGTTTCCGGGGACTTGCTTTTTTTAATTTTTATTTTTATTGCAAGTTTTTATAATTTTTGTTTTATATTTGTTTTTACTTCAGTTTTTTGTCTTAATTCTAATTCCAATAAATGGCAGGAAATCTTCCGTTTTTGACCCCGGAGCAATGAGAATGGTTTCTAGGACTCATTCAGGCTATGCAACTCTCTCTCGAGTATTCGGATTGTCCGAGAAATAAGCAATGGGTGTTCGACGTCATTCAAGTATGTTATGCACAAGGGTTCTTTCCACAACATTGCCAAGTGAGAATTCCTACTCCGAAGGAACAACTCGATAACACTATTGGAAAGCTCCGCCTTACATTGATGGAAGTATCTCGGGAAATAAAGGAGACTAATTATCAACTCGAGCAACTATTGAGCAAAATGTCTGAAAAAGCACCGGAGTCATGGCCAAGTCACACTGAGAGCAATATAGAGGGGCAATGCATTGACGTGACAGTGAGAGAAGATGATGAATGGGAAAATGAACGGATCTCTGCCGAGCAGATTACACCTGAACGAGCGGCCAAAAGTGTAGCAGAGTTAGAAGCATTACTGTATGGCACGTTTGAATGTGTAGAACTAGAAACTCCCACTTCCAAGCCTTCCACTCCTACAGCTTCTCAAGCGGTTGAAGATTCTCCACCATCTTCCCTCTCCACAGGTAAATCGGTATTTGATGTCGACGATGGTAAGTTTTCACTGAATGTAGGAGATGACATGGTTAATTTTGATAGCTATGAAGTTTTTGAGCATTCACTTGATTTTGATTTGTCTTTACACATTGATACTTTTGATCCTTTTAGTGTTGAGCAATTTTAGGAAAAACGAGCCAATGATCTTCTACATCCCTACATCGTGGACTTCAAGTATGTCAAAGTGACGGGTGAAGAACAACGAGACATTGTCTCTAACTTGGAAGAGAGTCCACACCACCATCCGAAGCATGGGGAAGAAAAGGTAATAGAGGTATTGAGGGACCAAAAAAAACTCGTGAGTAGATGATTGCTTGGTCTCAACCTAGGGTGTTTATCACACACGATGGGCCAAGCCTCAATACCAATGGTCAAAGATTGAATCGATACCCGAGAGTGGATTGGAGAACAAACAAGGCGCTTATACGTAAGCCTCCTTAAGCCAACTCTGTAAAGTCAAGCTAGTGACTTTAAAAGAGCGCTTCTTGGGAGGCAACCCAAGTTTGTAAAGTTTTTCTTTCATCTTTTGTTTTTGTGTGTTTCTTGTTTTGCTTAGTTTTTAGGTTTCCTTTCTGTTTTGGTGTTTTCTTTGAACATGCACTTTTGGCATGTATTCCTTTGTGCTTAATGGTTTAGTTGTTTGAGTATAGTAAGCATGGATAGTAGCGGTTTCCCATTGTTTTGAGATGCTTATCATAATGGAAGGAGATGAGTTTGTTTTGAAACGCATATGAGATGACGAATTGCTTTTCAGCATCCTTGGTTGTAAGTATTCCTTTTACCCCTTTTCATGGTTTGAGTTTAGATGTAACATTGAGGGCAATGTTAGGTTTAAGTTTTGGGGTGTTAGGTAGTGCTTAGTTATTTTCATGTTTTGTGCTTATACTGAGAAATTCAAGAAAATCGAGCATGAAAAAAAACATTTAGCCACCAATTAATGCAATGAAATGGATTAACTTGAATTTGATGGCATAATTTCTTGATTTATATTGGAATTCAATGAAATACACATCTCTTTACTTTGCTCGTGGGATCCTAGATTAGAGTAGATTTTCCTTAGATGAATCACAAATGCACAATAAGTCGATGATAGAGGAGTTAAGTTGGATAACCATCTTGAAACACTTAGGGAATTTCTCCCGGAAATATTAACTTAGATTCTTCTTAAGGTCATGAGTTGAGTAGTTGCTTCATATGCTTAATGAATAATGAATAAGGTTGATGATTGGTATGACTATAAAGTCAGGCTAATATGTACTGGAGGTGAAAAGCTACATACCTATAAACTGTACTATTATGCTAATTTGAGCTAAACTCAAGCCAATTAAAGTAAAAATGAATGAAAGGTCTTGTTTTATTTCGTGGCCTTTGGCACTCGAGCGATTAAATTCGTAAGGAGTGTCTGGACACTTAATGCCCTAAAACTATCTAGTTTGGGAGTCATTAGTTTAAAACTCGATACATGGGTGTCATAGAAAGCCTAAGGGAATAGAACATTGCACATGACCTAACCTTAATGAATGTAAATAGAAGTTTCATGTGAGCTTAAAGTCTAAATTGGTTAATTAATGAAATTTAAAGTGGCTATGGAGTTTTCTATGAGGCTTGTACTTTAGGATTGATCGAAGGTTAATAGAGATGGGATTAAGTCCAAAATTTGGTAAGGATGCTACTTGACTATAATGCTTTAGACTTGTTTTCACTACACCCTTTGGAGATCTTTTCGAGTCTAGGTGTAACATGAGCAAGTCTTTGATATGTGTACATAATTTTGAGCTTTAACGGTTGATTTTGTGCCGTTAATTTTTGTTAATTTTGTTGAGTTGTCTTGATTGGCTTTGGTTGAAAATTATTGATTTTGTGGGTAAATCATCTGCAAACCCTCACGAGACTATACTCGTCCTCTCTGGTAACTTTGAGGTTTAAAGGCTTTTGCACATGCTAAGTGCAATCGTGCACTCTACGAAAATGAGTGGTTTTTATTTTTGTTATAGTTTAGTTTTAGTCTTAGATTGATGGTTGACCATGGTTTTGTCATCTGTCTTTTTCTTGCTCGGGGACGATCAATGTTAAGTTTAGGAGTGTTGATAGGTGTGAGATATACGTGTTTTAGAGCCTCTTATTTATGTTATTTATATTGGTTTATGCATGATTTATGCCACATATGCTTGTAATTTGTGTGCTTATTGAGTAAAGGTGGAAAATCAGTGCAATTGAGGAAAACTGGACGGAAATTCAGACTTTCAGAGTATTTTCAGATGGAATTTGACAAATATTCCTTCTACTAAGTTGTCGAGCTCTGTCTTAGCTTCACGTGGCAACTTGAATCACTCAAATTGGGGGTCTATGTAAAACGTTATGTAGAAAACAAGATCTCTGCGCAGAATGAAAATTGCTACTGCATCCAACGTACGAACGTTGGACTATTCACGTACGAACGTTGGAGTCGGCTGGACGAATTTTGGCAAGTTTTGAGACTTAATTCAAGTAGAAGACTTAGGGATCCTCTTCTATAAATACCTCCTCTTATAGCATCAAAAGGAGAGACGAAATACACATACAATAAAGCCCTAATGGGGTTTAGACTTAGTTTTTACATATTCATGAAGATTTTCAAGAACCCTTGAAGGTGAAGGAATCAAGAAACATGGAAGAGATGAAGATCGAAGTTCAACCATCAAAAATACGAGGGAGTTTCTTATATTTAGATTTGTTTTTGTTTATGAATATGAATCTTAATTTAAGTTTCTATCTTTTATCTTTTATGATGAATTAGATTCTTCGAACTAAGGCCATGTTGAGGCTAAATTACGATATTTGAGTTATAAATTGTGTTTTTCATATTAATTCTATTGTTGCTTTGTGTATTGATTTTGTGCGTTAATTCCAATCATATGCTTGATCACCATATGCTTGCTAATTAGCCTAGTTTATTCATTCGGGAGAATATAGAATAGGGTTCAAAGAAATCATCACATCATCCGAAAAACATGAGGAATTGCTCCTAGGGATAGGTAAAGATTCCCGGCTGCTGTTAGCCGGATTCATCCGGGAAAAATTCTAAAACGTGAATGCATGGTTAATGATTTGATTCTCGGATAGACGTATTTAGAAAACCGTCACTTAGTCATAGGATTATTACAGCCGAGACATCGGGTAGTAATTAATTAAGGAATTTTCACCAAAGCAATAATAGTATAATAATATGAAAACGTGATTTTAACAAGAATTAATTAATTTTTGCCAACACATATGTCTTAGTTGCTCTCTTCCATAGCTATCTTGATTTCGACATCTTGTTTCTTGTATCTTGCTTCCATAATATTTTAGTTAATTCTTGTTTTAATTTATTTTATTGCTTTTAAAATCTTTAAATCTTTAGTTTTAATTTAATTATTGCTTGCTTTAAATTCAAGAAGTCTAAAATACAAGTCTATGCGGGATCGACAATCCGGACTTATTGTCTCAGTTATTACTACACAGGACCAGTCCACTTGCTGTGCAAACACGTAAGGATTTCTCGTGTCAAGTTTTTGGCACCGTTTCCGGGGACTTGCTTTTTTTAATTTTTATTTTTATTGCAAGTTTTTATAATTTTTGTTTTATATTTGTTTTTACTTCAGTTTTTTGTCTTAATTCTAATTCCAATAAATGGCAGGAAATCTTCCGTTTTTGACCCCGGAGCAACGAGAATGGTTTCTAGGACTCATTCAGGCTATGCAACTCTCTCTCGAGTATTCGGATTGTCCGAGAAATAAGCAATGGGTGTTCGACGTCATTCAAGTATGTTATGCACAAGGGTTCTTTCCACAACATTGCCAAGTGAGAATTCCTACTCCGAAGGAACAACTCGATAACACTATTGGAAAGCTCCGCCTTACATTGATGGAAGTATCTCGGGAAATAAAGGAGACTAATTATCAACTCGAGCAACTATTGAGCAAAATGTCTGAAAAAGCACCGGAGTCATGGCCAAGTCACACTGAGAGCAATATAGAGGGGCAATGCATTGACGTGACAGTGAGAGAAGATGATGAATGGGAAAATGAACGGATCTCTGCCGAGCAGATTACACCTGAACGAGCGGCCAAAAGTGTAGCAGAGTTAGAAGCATTACTGTATGGCACGTTTGAATGTGTAGAACTAGAAACTCCCACTTCCAAGCCTTCCACTCCTACAGCTTCTCAAGCGGTTGAAGATTCTCCACCATCTTCCCTCTCCACAGGTAAATCGGTATTTGATGTCGACGATGGTAAGTTTTCACTGAATGTAGGAGATGACATGGTTAATTTTGATAGCTATGAAGTTTTTGAGCATTCACTTGATTTTGATTTGTCTTTACACATTGATACTTTTGATCCTTTTAGTGTTGAGCAATTTTAGGAAAAACGAGCCAATGATCTTCTACATCCCTACATCGTGGACTTCAAGTATGTCAAAGTGACGGGTGAAGAACAACGAGACATTGTCTCTAACTTGGAAGAGAGTCCACACCACCATCCGAAGCATGGGGAAGAAAAGGTAATAGAGGTATTGAGGGACCAAAAAAAACTCGTGAGTAGATGATTGCTTGGTCTCAACCTAGGGTGTTTATCACACACGATGGGCCAAGCCTCAATACCAATGGTCAAAGATTGAATCGATACCCGAGAGTGGATTGGAGAACAAACAAGGCGCTTATACGTAAGCCTCCTTAAGCCAACTCTGTAAAGTCAAGCTAGTGACTTTAAAAGAGCGCTTCTTGGGAGGCAACCCAAGTTTGTAAAGTTTTTCTTTCATCTTTTGTTTTTGTGTGTTTCTTGTTTTGCTTAGTTTTTAGGTTTCCTTTCTGTTTTGGTGTTTTCTTTGAACATGCACTTTTGGCATGTATTCCTTTGTGCTTAATGGTTTAGTTGTTTGAGTATAGTAAGCATGGATAGTAGCGGTTTCCCATTGTTTTGAGATGCTTATCATAATGGAAGGAGATGAGTTTGTTTTGAAACGCATATGAGATGACGAATTGCTTTTCAGCATCCTTGGTTGTAAGTACTCCTTTTACCCCTTTTCATGGTTTGAGTTTAGATGTAACATTGAGGGCAATGTTAGGTTTAAGTTTGGGGGTGTTAGGTAGTGCTTAGTTATTTTCATGTTTTGTGCTTATACTGAGAAATTCAAGAAAATCGAGCATGAAAAAAAACATTTAGCCACCAATTAATGCAATGAAATGGATTAACTTGAATTTGATGGCATAATTTCTTGATTTATATTGGAATTCAATGAAATACACATCTCTTTACTTTGCTCGTGGGACCCTAGATTAGAGTAGATTTTCCTTAGATGAATCACAAATGCACAATAAGTCGATGATAGAGGAGTTAAGTTGGATAACCATCTTGAAACACTTAAGGAATTTCTCTCGGAAATATTAACTTAGATTCTTCTTAAGGTCATGAGTTGAGTAGTTGCTTCATATGCTTAATGAATAATGAATAAGGTTGATGATTGGTATGACTATAAAGTCAGGCTAATATGTACTGGAGGTGAAAAGCTACATACCTATAAACTGTACTATTATGCTAATTTGAGCTAAGCTCAAGCCAATTAAAGTTAAAAATGAATGAAAGGTCTTGTTTTATTTCGTGGCCTTTGGCACTCGAGCGATTAAATCCGTAAGGAGTGTCTGGACACTTAATGCCCTAAAACTATCTAGTTTGGGAGTCATTAGTTTAAAACTCGATACATGGGTGTCATAGAAAGCCTAAGGGAATAGAACATTGCACATGACCTAACCTTAATGAATGTAAATAGAAGTTTCATGTGAGCTTAAAGTCTAAATTGGTTAATTAATGAAATTTAAAGTGGCTATGGAGTTTTCTATGAGGCTTGTACTTTAGGATTGATCGAAGGTTAATAGAGATGGGATTAAGTCCAAAATTTGGTAAGGATGCTACTTGACTATAATGCTTTAGACTTGTTTTCACTACACCCTTTGGAGATCTTTTCGAGTCTAGGTGTAACATGAGCAAGTCTTTGATATGTGTACATAATTTTGAGCTTTAGCGGTTGATTTTGTGCCGTTAATTTTTGTTAATTTTGTTGAGTTGTCTTGATTGGCTGTGGTTGAAAATTATTGATTTTGTGGGTAAATCATCTGCAAACCCTCACGAGACTATACTCGTCCTCTCTGGTAACTTTGAGGTTTAAAGGATTTTGCACATGCTAAGTGCAATCGTGCACTCTACGAAAATGAGTGGTTTTTATTTTTGTTATAGTTTAGTTTTAGTCTTAGATTGATGGTTGACCATGGTTTTGTCATCTAAGTCTTTTTCTTGCTCGGGGACGATCAATGTTAAGTTTAGGAGTGTTGATAGGTGTGAGATATACGTGTTTTAGAGCCTCTTATTTATGTTATTTATATTGGTTTATGCATGATTTATGCCACATATGCTTGTAATTTGTGTGCTTATTGAGTAAAGGTGGAAAATCAGTGCAATTGAGGAAAACTGGACGGAAATTCAGACTTTCAGAGTATTTTCAGATGGAATTTGACAAATATTCCTTCTACTAAGTTGTCGAGCTCTGTCTTAGCTTCACGTGGCAACTTGAATCACTCAAATTGGGGGTCTATGTAAAACGTTATGTAGAAAACAAGATCTCTGCGCAGAATGAAAATTGCTACTGCATCCAACGTACGAACGTTGGACTATTCACGTACGAACGTTGGAGTCGGCTGGACGAATTTTGGCAAGTTTTGAGACTTGATTCAAGTAGAAGACTTAGGGATCCTCTTCTATAAATACCTCCTCTTATAGCATCAAAAGGAGAGACGAAATACGCATACAATAGAGCCCGAATGGGGTTTAGACTTAGCTTTTACATATTCATGAAGATTTTCAAGAACCCTTGAAGGTGAAGAAATCAAGAAGCATGGAAGAGATGAAGATCGAAGTTCAACCATCAAAAATACGAGGGAGTTTCTTATATTTAGATTTGTTTTTGTCTATGAATATGAATCTTAATTTAAGTTTCTATCTTTTATCTTTTATGATGCATTAGATTCTTCGAACTAAGGCCATGTTGAGGCTAAATTACGATATTTGAGTTATAAATTGTGTTTTATATTAATTCTAATGTTGCGTTGTGTATTGATTTTGTGCTTTAATTCAAATCCCATGCTTGATCACCATATGCTTGCTAACTAGCCTAGTTCATTCATTCGGGAGAATATAGATTAGGGTTCAAAAAATCATCACATCATCCGAAAAACATGAGGAATTGCTCCTAGGGATACATATAGATTCCCGGGTGCTGTTAGCTGGATTCATCCGGGAAAAATTCTAAAACGTGAATGCATGGTTAATGATTTGATTCTCGGATAGACGTATTTAGAGAACCGTCAATTAGTCATAGGACTATTACAGTCGAGACATCGGGTAGTAATTAATTAAGGAATTTTCACCAAAGCAATAGTAGTCTAATAATATGAAAACGTGATTATAACAAGAATTAAAATTTTTGCCAACACATGTGTCTTAGTTGCTCTCTTCCATAGCTATCTTGATTTCGACCTCTTGTTTCTTGTATCTTGCTTCCATAATATTTTAGTTAATTCGTGTTTTAGTTTATTTTATAGCTTTTAAAATCTTAAAATCTTTAGTTTTAGTTTAATTATTGCTTGCTTTAAATTCAAGAAATCTAAAATACAAGTCTCTGTGGGATCGACAATCCGGACTTATTGTCCACTTTATTACTACACACGACCAGTCCACTTGTTGTGCAAACACGTGAGGATTTCTCGTGTCACGGCTCCATATGACGTATATATTCCCAAAGATGGTTTCGGTTATCAGGCTGAGGACTAGCATACACAGCCGTAAGAACCCAGGTACACCTCCCTGTTTGTTTAATGACTGCAGTTATACTTTGATCATTTGCTGCTTTCAAAATCATTTCTACTTCGGTTGTGTTCTAAAATATCCACATTCCCCTCGAAAAACCCCTAACTTCAACTTTTTCAACTCTATCGAAACGACTGTTACTCAAAATCTCATCTGCATGATTCCCACGAACTCGTGGCTCCATTAACACAAGGTCCTCGGTTTATTACGACGAAGCACCTCCTTTAAAGAATTCAAGAAATTTGGGTTCACCGCCCCTCTACAATTCCAAAAAATTATCATTGTTAAAACTATGAATAAGAGGGTAATACAACTGGACTAAAATAGTCATACCTAGGGAGGTGGATTACCCCCCCTGTTCATCCGCCGAGACAAAATCCGTATCCATACATCGGGTGGGTACGGTATTATCCTCACGGTGCACCTCCTCGCGGTCATCAACCGACTCATTGGACAAATTGTCCCCATCTGAATCATCGTCTAATGCCTCTTGTTCATCTCCGCCAAGGATCGATTCTGAATTGACTTGTGGATACTTAGCTCCAAAGGTGAACGGTTGGCTAGAGGAGGTTTCACCACTTGCTGCCCCGGACAATAGGCCCGACTAAAAAACTAGATTGATTCAATTATGCAAAATAGAGTAGTTATTTGCATGTCGGAGTGATGGCACTAGGTCAATGTTCACCAGTTGTTCATGAGGTATTGTTTTGGGTTTTGGAATTAAACAACGTCGGACCGTGTGACCCTCTAACTCAGTCTCCGGTTGCACAACCTGTTCGCCCACATGATCCATATCCGTATCTAACTCCTTGAGAATGTCGAATCTATTCCCCGACGGCTTCGGTTGATTTGTTGCTGTTGTTGCGGCTTTACTTGTCTCCCCCGTAGCTCGAGTATCCTTCCGAACATAAATTTGTTTAGGTTTACCCATAGGAGCAGCTCCTTTTCCTTTGTCCTCCCTTGTTGCCTCCCCTGACGTCCTATATATCTCATACCGTTCTGCATTAACAGTTTCTGTAGCGCAGTATGTAGTCTGACCCATTTGTTTCCTTTGGTATTTCCTTGGTTGGACTAAGTTCCACGGACAATAGGTTGTAGGAGTCGGATTTTCCTTGGAGGTATTGTCCTGTTCGTGTTGTCCATGTGAGCTTGTATCAGACGTGCCCAACTGGCCTGTAGAACCACATGTTTCTTGTCTATGACCATACGCACCACACGTAAAGCAAAGAAGGTTGAGACCCTCATATTCCACCACCCTAATCTTCTTGTTCACCCGTAGAAATGGACGTAAAGGTTTCTTGAGGTCGATCTCTACACACACTCTAGCATACCGTCCTCTTTTCGCTTCCTCGGTATTTCTATCCAA
>WHWC01000320.1:0-54682 GCA_019426215.1 Buddleja alternifolia | reverse complement strand
GGGGTTGGGAGGGCGAACTCAAAGAAAAGAAGAAAACTTGATATTTTTCGATTTGAGGGGGAGGCGAAATTCAAAAATCAAAAAATTGGTAAAGTAAAAAGAAAGTATTTTTCAAAATTGAGGTGGGGCGAGCGCACCTCCCGCCCCCTCCCCGGCTCCATCCCTGCCTGAACATATAAATGCAAAGGGCATCTTGATGAGCTTGCATATAACATAATCTCTCCAATATCACTTGGCAAAAAGAAAATTTCTCCATCATCAGAAATCTATCATATTTTTTTCTGCAGGTAGATACAATACATATACTTCACATACAATGGAGCCATTGCCAAGTTTGGCACTATAAATCCTTCTCAATGATACAAACACAATAAAATCGAATGAAATAAAATGACTTCCTTATGGCTCTACTTCAGATTTCTCCCAATTGCACTTCCGCGCCAACTGTCATCTCAGGCCATGACCAACCGGTCCACATGAATTAAACGCGGGAACGAAGTCCGTCTTTTGTCTCTAACAGATTCCTCTCTGAATATGTTGCTTTACAACGCCCCTCGTCATTCTTAATGGATAATCCTTACACAGTCAAACGAAAGAGATGGGTCGGACCCACAAGTCGCCTCGACCCACAAGTTGCCTCGACCCACAACCCTAAAAGACATGTCTACAATTTCAAGTTTATACATATAGTAAATGGAACTCAATTTGCCTCTTGAAATCCCCATCTCGCCCCTCCAAGGCTAAACGTCCTAATAACGATCATTCCCTTGAACCCTCGAAGTCCTATAACTTGACACGTATCTACCAGCATCAACACTGCCATTATTCCACCCTCCCGTTTCTCGACCACCTCTATATTCTTCGTTATCCGGCCCACATGATTGAAATAACGAGTATCGGCCCAACTCCAACCTGAGTCATCATTCCAACCACCTCCCCACGGCATATATCCACTTCCATTACTAAATTGCCATGCATAATTAGAATAACCAGGCCATGCACTTTGAGCCCTGCTATCAAACGAATCACCCCAATTTCCTCCCAAGAATTAAAATGATCGACCGAAGAATAAATGGCGGGCCCTTTTAAGTTCTCTTCATCGTCACCCCAACCCGTGGTGGAAAATTCTTGATTTGTACAAGAGAATCACCGAAAATTACAACCGGCTCATGGTAGTATTCCTCTGTGTTAGAGACCACAGGCATATCATGGAATTCTTGATCAATTTCTGAATCCCAATTGATTTCGTCAATATAAAGATCGGGATCGGGCAAAGGTATATCGCAAGAAAGGCCGTTTATTTCAGCCCAGAAACGTTTCTTTGCATTGGAAAATGCCTCTTCGCCTGCAGAGTCGTTCCACTTGATCACATTATCATAGAGGTGCATAAATTTCTTCATCTGCAATAGTGTTTCCCAGTCCAATGATCCGACGGTTCTGCAAAATTCTTTCTCCCATGAAGGCATGGTGGGCTGCCAACTGCCTGCAAAGAAAATGAAGTAAACACGAAACACTTGAAAACTTAGAAATAGAATAGAATAATAAATATTGATTAACTCGATTAAACAGAATGATGAAAAATATATAAAAAAAAAATCATGCGTAAACGACAAAATGTATCGTTTCAACCTTGAATATTTAACCACCACCGCCTCATTTTTACATATTTTCAGATAAGCATAAACATTATATTTCCACAAATTCAAGATGTTGAGCTAATAATTTTAAATATTGAGAAGTAAACATTTTAGTCCAAGAATTTATTCCCTATAACCTCAAATTTTGAATATGATTAGTCTATGATCATAACCAAAAATTGCCAAAAAATTCCAAGAATTATATAGTAAAACATCAATTTTTCGAAATCCCTCTCAACAAAAGCTTAAATATGAGCAATAAATAATTCCATTCTAGAACACTAACATCAACTAAAATGCAAATATATACAGAAAATAAAAAATAATTAAAAATCAAGAAAATTAAAACGTACCACGAGGAGGCCTTCTGCTCTGTGATCTTCTATTATTATTATTATCCCATTTTTGCCGCCTCCTATTCTCCATGTTCAAAAAACCCCAAAACCTCTAAAAACAAAAACCCAGAAAAATTCAAGTTAATTAACGAAAAAAATCGAAAATTATAAAAAGGAAAAAATAAAAACAGAAATTGAGTACCAAATTCAAGAAGAAGGAAAAGAGATGGGCACCTCAGATTTCACATCAACGTACAATTTCGGAACTGGGTTTCAGTTCTGCCTTTTGCCCGTACTATTTCAAGCAAAAAATTAGCGAATAAAAGATGCTTTTTTTTTTCCTTCGAAGGAAAAACAAATTGCGAAAAAGGGGGCTGTGAAATTCTTGTCAGAGAAGAGGCTTAAAATGGAGTAATCGGTGATGGGTTTGTGTGAATTGTTGGGAGGTGGTGGAGTGGCCGGGGGGTGGGGGGAGGGCGGGTTAGGTGAAAGCTAGTACACTCCTGAAATATCATCGTTGTGCAGTGTCAGACACACTCGGTGTTCGGTGTTCAGTGTTCGTATTTAGGACAGGAATAGCGGGTAGTTGTGTTCGAGACATATCGGTGTCCCAATTTTTTTTAAAAGGGAAAATTACACCTATTCCCATTGATGTTATAATGGGTAATTACACAAATTTATTATTTTATATTTAAAATTGTAAATACCTAACTTATTATAATTAAAAATTATATTTACCCCCTGAAAACCCTCGTTCAATGGTCAAATGATACTAAATAATATTTTTACCCTTCACTTAAATTATTTAAGTTGGAATAATATTTTTGTTACGACCGTACCTCCTCTTATAATGTGTAATTACCAAAACCCCCCTCTTGCTTTTGAAATTACCAACACCTCCTACAGAGGGCTAATTGTAAAGTTTTTAGGGGTTAAATTATAATAATTTTTTAATACATAGATGGGTGATTGTAAGAAGTGTATTATAACAAGGGAGGTTTGTGAAATTCCAAAAATAAGAGGGGGTTGTATATTTTTCTAAATGACATTTGGACAGGGATATTTTCGGAAATTCACATGATAATATCATCAAAAAACTGATCTCGGGGGTAAATGTAATTTTTAATTATAGTAGATTATGTATTTGTAATTTCAATTATAAGAGAGTAAGTTTGTACAATTACCTATTATAGTAGTGAGTAGTGTAATTTTCCCTTTTTAAAATTGACGTGTCTTGTGTTCATATTGTCTCCATGTCCCATATCTGTATCCGTATGTTATATGTGAAAGGGAAACCTTTGAAAAGGTTTCTTGCGTAGTTTTGGTTTAAAAAGCAAGAAAAATATGTCTGCAAAATAAGTTATTTAATGGAAAATTCTAGCCCGGCCCTTGTTTGATTGAAATGACAGGAGGAAATTTATAACTTGTTCTCAGTGTGGTTATATCCAAATGTTTTTTATAAAATATGTGATCAAGCATATGACAAGTGTAATACATTCACTTTGTAAAATACATCTGAATGACCGAAGACATGTTGGTTTAGACTCTAGTAGTATCTACCTCTCACTTTATGTGAAAGACCCTGGGTTTGAATCCAACTGCCACAAGTTGTGGCTTTTCTTTTCTTTATGGAGTTAGATAGAGTTTTTATAGCTCAGAATTATGACTATCAACCTTAGTTTGTCGGGCTAAATATTTAGGTTATTCCCATTATCTTAAATTAAAAAAAAAGAACATACATCTGAGTGTGACCGAATCGGGAATAAGGCAGAATTTTCCATGATAAGATTGGTTTGTTTGCTTCAATGATAAGGACTAAAATATTAGGCAGTCATATAGCATAAAATTATAGTACATAATTTTGTCAGACTCAAGTATAATTTTTAAATAAAATAAATTACACTTGTCATGATATTAGTCTTGCCTAAAAGTGGACAACCAAGCAAGCTAACTTATAGTTTTCTTGATTAGAGCTAGATTTATTTCAAGCTCGTTAAAAAAAATTTAACGAGTCAAGCTCGATCCGAGAGATACCTACTCGCATGCTCATGAGCAGGTAAATAAATATCCAAAAATAATTTAGGAGTGATGTCACTTTTGGTCATGGGCTTAAATTTCCTTTGATATCCCTAAATTTTGACCAAAATTTTGAATTTCTCGGGGTCTCGAAGCGAAATCACACTTTCAATCATTTTGTAGAATATCTATTGAAAGTTGGCTGCATGCCACGCACATGTTCAATTTTAAGGATACTATTGTCAGTTCAACATTTGAGTTTCATTTTAGTCCCTTAACTTTACAACATTTGTCAGTTTAGTCCCTTAACTTTACAAAGTTTGTCACTTTGGACCTTTAACGGGAAATGCATTGTAAATCCTGTCTCGATGCCATTATTGAGCTTATAAAGCTCAACAATCCCATTTCTCCCCGCCAATCATAGATAGCAAAAAACGGCCAGTGACATGTTTTTCCGAGATATGGGCTAAGCTTCGATGCTCTTGGACAGATGGGAATCCGGTTAGAATGTTTTTCGATTGTAAGAACTACGGGGTACATTGCTTTTTTTATTTTTTATTATGTTCAAATTTTATGTTTCTTTATCTTGTAATTTGATTCAATTCTTACTATGCTGGAGTTTGCAGGTACTTTTCGTGGTACGTTCCCCCATAGATCTTCGAGAGATGTCATATCGAGACTTTTGAGAAATATCAAAACTTTTGAAGCGGAGTTGGGGACGGTCATAAAAAACACGGACAGCTTTAGATGATCTTGGCATTGTGTTGGGTATTTGTTCATCATGCCTGAAGTGAAGAAGGGACGATGAGAGGGTTTTAGTCTATAAAGCACGGACATTTCGAAAATTATCCACGGGCGCGTGTCGGACACGACACGTCTCTGACACGCCTTCTTCATGTGTCGACACGGCGAATTCGTGTCCATGATTAATAAATAAAATTAGAAATTTGGACTGTGTGTTCAACATGGTGAGGACATGATTGTCAATTTTCCTAAGAAATTAAAAAGTTTGGTGTTTAGAAATAGGAAAAGTTCAAAAATCCTAATTCTAATTCCCTTTCAGCAAACAAAACACGCCTAACGTGTTTCTGTTTCAACTCTAAAGCGTCTTTCAATTTTCAACTCCAAGTCCGTCGTTGTTGCTGTCTATCTTTTTCAACGGAGGAGGGCCATAGTCGTGTTCTTCATTGTTGTTGTAGAAGGGACCCCAACTCCAGCCCACCATCGTGAGGTTCAGCTTCTCACTATCTTATCCTATTTCACAATTTCAAAACCCTAAATCCCCAAATTGAAACCTACATTATTTCGAAATTATTATGCTAGTTAGGGATTATCTTTGTCTAAACTGAACAAGAATTTTTTAAGCATTTGATACTTTGATATTTAAGAAAGAGATTATATTTGTAATTCCTTTGTAATTTGTGGTTGTTTATATTTTTGTTTTGCATTTGTTATTGACTTATTGAGCTTTTGTTGATAATTAGTTGAATTTTTCAAACATATAGAGATTTTCAAAGAAGCAAAGAAAATACAAATTTAATAATAAACAAGTAAACAACATTTTCATTGTTTATTTTTCTAACAAATTATATAGAAATTAAAATCAATATTGAATTTATGTATTATATATATATATATATATGATAGTCTTGTCGGAGCCGTGTCGTGTCCTAGATTTTTGAAAAATGTCGTGTCCTGTGTCCGTGTCGTGGCGTGGCGTGTCCGTGTCGCTATGTCCCGTGTCCGTGCATCATAGGTTTTAGTATATGAGATAGGACTATTGGATAAAAAGGTAAAAGGATTTGGATATTGAATAGAGAGTTGAGGGTTGTGTTCTTGTTCATCTTTTCTCCGTTTCTATGTCGAGTAAGTTTATTCACAAAAATCTTCAAGTTCATCTACTCCAGCTTCCCTAATTTATGCTTCATTTGCTTGATTCAAGATTTTCATTTGACCAATATCCGATAATATCGGCCGATACGTATCCCGATCGGCAAGATAAGGGCGATATCTAATATTATTCGAAGTTATACATATCGCCGATAACATCAGATAATATCGGATGATATAGCCGATACGATGATATTATCGGTCGTATTGGGATATTATCTGATATAACATCGGCTAATATCGGGCATCTCGTATATTATTTCAAGAACAAAACTTTCATTGATTTTTCATAAATATGCTTTAGGATTTTAATGGGTATACTATTACATATACCTTGAAACTTATGATATAATTATCAAAGTACTCTTTTCTATTACAAATTCAGGTTCGACTATAATATTATATTTAAATTATTTATATCTAATGCGATATTTTCTTTTACAGCGTATCAATTAATGGAAACTTTTGTTTTCTATCTATTATACAATTATATAAATTTTTCATAATTTTTTTTGCAACCTATCAAGCGTTTTTTTGTATCGCCCGATAATATTCCGATACACCGCGACCGATATGGAACCCCACCTGCCGATATTATTACTGACACCGCGACTTTGAACCATGTGACAAGAACAGCATCAGCACTTTGTAATTTTATTGGAAATTATGGATACTTTACTCAAGGCTCATAATAATCTTGAGTTTCTGCACACTGTCCATGGATTTGCTGATAAGATTAGTGCTGTTAGCTCTTTAATAAAGCTTCAAAAATCAAAACCTCGAACCAAAGTTTAATCCCCAAAAGCCCCAATTGGTGGATGGTTTGATGAATTTGAGGCCGTGGATTTATTACATTGTCTTGATACGATGTCGTAGGGTGCTATAGTTTACATTGATGATAACTCAACGAAAGATGTTCTCAATTGGCCTTATGGTAGGGTTAATAGGAAACACCTCAAATTGAAATGATGCAGAAATCATATCAAATGGTGTTAGAAGTCATCAAGCTAAGGATGTGAAGTATGTCATGACGAATCTAAGCAGTTATTATTATGCAATGACGGTGTTACAATTCATGTCGGTTTAGTTATTGATGCAACGTTTTTTTTGCGGTGTCTAGTTCAATATGACAAGCCTTATAAGTTATATCCCCGGATATCAAGTAGCTTAGGAGATGTTAGAACAGAGATAGAATCACATCCGTTCGATGTGAATAATAAGATGGTTTTTATGGATTGGAAAGATTCACATGTTAACGGTAACAAAGAGGTAAAGGGGAGAAATAAAAGCATTGCCACTTTTCCATACGTGATACCCTTTTTGTCCAAAACTTCACTTGTAGCTCGTCCCGGTTTGCCTATGAGAGATATTAAAGAACGAATGGTGGTTCGTATGGATCACTTAGGTATAATCGTAAAGAGCATTGACGAGGATGAGCATTGTGTTATCCCAATGGGAGGGAATTCTTTTCTTTCGGTATGGAGAGTCTTTTGAAGTTGGATTTAAACCCCACAAGAAGGTTTTTCCGATGCTTTTTTCGACTTAGAACCTCATTATTGGCACTGGTTCTTGTCGCCTCAGTAGTATCTTCTTGAGCTCTTAGTTTTTGGTTTATCTTTTTTCTCTCATGCCTCTAATAATCCTAGGTTAGAGGTTATGGCAAAGGGCACTGTTCCTTTGGTGAATATGGCTACTAACTTGTTACAGGATAGAGAATGAATATGTGATTATCTTTTAAAGGTTACAACATGTGACATATATATGTACATATTTTGTTAATTACCTTCTGAGAAAATGCATTATGAATTAGCTGTGCTTTTCATGTCATATTTTTTGAGTTTCAGCTTTCTTGATCTTGTACAGGATAGACTATAGAGAATGAATTTGTGCTTTTTTATCTTTTATATGTTACAATATATGACATAAATCTATCTATCTATCTATATATATATATATTTGTTACTTACCTTCTGAGAAAATGCAATTTTTAGCTATGCTTTCATGAAATATTATTTGAAACACAGATTTACGTGACATAAATGCATCTTTATTGAAATGTAATTTCTTAATTTGAATCCAGAATTATTTTAAGGGGATCATATATAAGTCTAACTCATAATTTCACAATTTTATTCATTTGTGTTTTTTAGCAAGTGGGAGTTGATATTTAGGCTGTTCATTTGCAAGAAAAATTCCCCAATGCTTCTCAATTTCAGGGCTCTTTCGATTCTCATCAATCAGATCGAAAATGTAAGTTTCAACCGGCTTTCCGGGCTTTCTTGGTGTGCCCTTCTGAACATTCCTGATTAAATTTGAGTTATAAGTCCTGGCATTCTCAATACTCGTCGCTGTTCCACCTTCCGAAGGCCATCCCGTTTCTGTCACGACGATTTCCACATTTGCCCCTCCCGCCTTCTCCAACGCTGCATAAGTTGCATCCAGTATAGCATCAAACAGGTTCTGGTACTGGTACGGTCCGTCTCTCACAACGGTCGAAGGAGAGGTAAAAAGTGCATAATTTAAGCTAATATCTCTCGGGTTGCTGACATAAGCGAAATACGGGTACAAGTTGATAAAAAATGGACTCTGCGTTCTTACAAGAAACTGAACTATAGGGCTGATATACGAAGCCAGGATTTCGGATTTGAACTCCCCTGCTGATGGGGGGTAAGAATTTCCAAGAACTCCCACGCTTAATGCGGTCGAGACTTTAACTTTTTCCCCGAGCCCGGATTCTATAAGGGCATTATAGACATTTTGCATGGCCGGGGCAACACTTGGGGCTATACTAGCACTTGCGCTGTCTAATGGGCTGATCTCGTTTCCAACTGCAATGTATCTGAAGTTCACGTTTTTATATCGAAGGACATTGTTTCGGACCCAAGATCTTGCAAGCTTCGGGTCTCTTGCAATTCCGACAATGTCCTCGTTTGCTAAACCTAAAATGACTGAAATTTCCATGTTGCCTTGGAGGGCTTCGAGAATTGATGGGTTCGGGCTGTAGATACGGATCCTCCGAATGTTGTATCTCTTGCAGAGAGCAATTACTTGTGTTGGTGGCGGTAAGTTGTTACCAAGGGTGCCATAACAAGCTCCTGTTTGTGCATCTGCAAAATAATCCGTTTGATTAGTTTGTGAAATTAAATGATTTATCTCTTGCTTCTTCAATGGGGGAATTTCATCGACCATAGACGGAGCCAGAAGTTTTAGTTTGTAATACGGGAAAATTGCAATACTAGTTCCCATACGATAAAGTCTAGAGCAATATAGTTCCCGTGATTTTCAGAGTTGCAATAATAGTCTCATTCATCCATTAAAAAATGGATGGAATTTCACACGCCTCGTTAGGGGTTTTGTGAAATTTACGTAAATTAAGAAATGGCAAGAAACATTATCAAACTAATAGTTCCGGTTCATCATTTAACTGTTGGGACAAAGAATTCCAAAAAGTAAGTCATGTGAATGTGATACTAATTTTGCAAGTTTGTAAACAATGGACAAAATTGCAATGCGACCTATCTTATGATGACATTAGTACTATAATTTTCCCTTTTTCATATCATTTAATTTGTATATAAGATTTGAGATTATACTCTTTTGAGACTCTAAATCCCGGTATAACTATGTATATTCATGTGTGGTAGATCTTACACGAGTCTCACCAGACAAATGATCGTGTAAGACTATCACATCATGCGTCGTGTCCTCCATTTATAAGTTTCATAAAGATGGTATTTGTGAAATAAAATTTGAGATTACACCCGAAACTCTTACTCCCAGTATAACCACACCGATACGGGGATGGTGGAGTGTATATGGATGTTTAGAGACAAATCATTCTAATTTCGTGCTATAGTCGGATTCAACATCATCCCCTCCCTTCATAAGATGGAATATAAGACCAACATTGTTTTACATGCAAACAAGTAAATCGAGAGACATTTTTGGGAGCTCTCCAGAGTATTGAAAAATTCCGATAATCCATATAATTAGGTCCGTATATGGATCATTGTGGTTATTGAGACTTCTCAAAAACAAACACATAGAAGTCTTCTTTAGGGGAATCACAACAATCCATACGATTAGGCTTATGGTCATATAGTATATGGATCATTGTGATTGTCGAGACTCCCTAAAAATCACATATAAATAAATAAGACAAGGGAAAAAGAAAAGGACCTGCTGTGTGTAAACAAATGACTGATACTACAGTTAGCAGCAATCCAACAATTGCTGCAGGGTAATGGTTCTTGAAATATGAATTAGCCATTGTAATAATTCTTACAAAGAGGAAAATAAGACAATTTTTGTATGCAAATTCAAGCACTTGTCTACCACTTTTTATATTGAGCAAAAGGGACAATCTCATTTAAATTGAATCCACAAAATAATCAAATAATCTTGTCTTTTCTTAAATGTTGTACATATTTATTATTTGGTTAATCATATTAGAGAAACTTGGAAAGTTTTTTATTACAATTTTCATTCTTGAACATGAATGTGATTTGCCATTCATTTTGTATTGGCAACATTCATAGTCAAATGTATATTAATTGTTATATGTAATTCATTTTGTTATTTGATAATTTTACATTCTTCAAAAAAGGGAGATCATGTCAAGATCATATTCTAAGGCTCATGAAATCCTACCCACTATTTGGGAACTATTAAGTGAAACTGTGACATGTTTGATGAGAAAATGAAGACTATATTACGTGAACGTATGATATCATTATTGGATGAGAAAGTAACTGCAGTAATAAGTGAATGAATGACATTAGCACGTATAATCTAACGGTTGACCACTTGACTTGGATGTTGACCAAATGGTATTTGTAATCTATTAGCTCGTACCTCAAATTGTTAGATTACTAATAATGATGTCAAAAATTCATTTTATGCCATCACTATACTTCGATCCAACTATTTACAACCTCACTTAAAGGTAATACCTTCGTATGTGACTTTTCGCAGTTCAATTGTATATATACTTAACTTACCAATTTTCATTAGTGAGCATGAATGCAATTTGCTATCCATTTTGTATTGCAACATGCAAAGTCAAATGTAAATTTTGTTAAAAAAAGAAGTCAAATGTAAATTAATTGTTATATGTAATTTATTTTGTTATTTGATGATTTTACATTCTCCAAAAAGGACGAACATGTCAATCGTATTTTAAGTCATGAAATCCTATGCTTAGTTACTATTCAAATGAAATTGTGACATATATTGGATGAGAAAATGAAGACAATATTACGGTGAACTGATGACATTATTATCGTATGATGAAAATGTGATGGTAGTAATAAGTTAATTGATGACATCATCACGTATAATTTAACTGTTCACGTATAATTAATTTGATTTTTTCTTTTTCTTGTTTCTTGCCTTTGTTATTAAAATGAAAAACCTAATGTTTAGCAATTGGACTTGAAGTTTGAGCAAATGATAATATGATGATTGATGTGGGTCGATATTATCCATTGGGCCAAGCTGATAAGACCAAGGAATATTTCATATTCTTCCTATATTGTTGTTATATTTCGGCCCAAGTTCCTCATTATTTTCGGCCTCATTTGATTAGTAGGAGTGGAGCCCAAGTCAAACCCTTAGAAGGAAGGGAATCAATCAAGAGACAATATCCAATCAAATATCAATCAAGGAAAATCAGTCAAACTTTTACCAAATCAGGAAGATTCGGCCTTCCTAAAATAGGACCTGACAGGACGCAGTTCAGCATAATTTCAGGACACCCAAATCTTTCAGAAATAGCTCCAGCAGCTACCATAAATAGAGGCTGGAAGGAAATCAGCAGGATTAGCTTACCAAAATTGTATAGAAGTCATTTAGCCTGTATAAATATCCATGATAGATGATCAATAAAACGATTTTTGCATCTTTACACATTTTACTCTATATTTTTCTCATAGTTTATTGCTTTAATACTCAATTTCTCGCATAATAATATACAAATATTATTGGTGTAAATCTCACATGTATGAATGATAATAAAAAGTAAATTGATACATCAGTATTTGTAATTTGAATTGTTAGAATACTAATAATGATGTCATTAATTCATGCTATCATCATGTTTCCATTTAATAATTTACAACCCCACTTAAAGGTAATACGTACACTTCCGTGTTTCAATTGTACCAACTTGCCAATTGATCGAATATTTGTGAAGGATGTAGAATTCTAGGAATTACATATTTGTTACTGGGTTAATTTTGGCAATTAATTTAAGGAAAACTTACACTACCACCCACTGCTATAATAGATAATTATATAAATTTACCCTACTATAATTGAAATTACAAATACCTAACTCACTATAATTGAAAATTACATTTACCCCCTGAGATCAGCTTTTTATGAAATCATAATGTGAACTTCCAAAAATACCCCTGTCCAAATGTCATTTAGAAAAAATTACAACTACCCCCCTCTTATTTTTGAAATTACACATACCTTCCGTGTTATAATGCACCTCTTACAATCACCCCCCCTATGTATCAAAAAATTCTTACAATCTAACCCCTAAAAACCTTATAATTAGCCCCCTGTAGGGGGTGTTGGTAATTTCAAAAGCAAGAGGGGGTTTTTGATAATTACACATTATAAGAGGGAATACGCCGTAACAAAAATATTATTCTAAATTTTTTTACTTTTTTTAATAATTTAAGTGATGAGCAAAAATGTCATTTCATATTATTTGACCATTGACCGAGGGTTTTCAGGGGGGTAAATGTAATTTTCAGTTATGGGTTAGGTATTTGTAATTTGAATTATAAGAAGGTTAATTTGTGTAATTAGTTATTACAACAGTGAATGTAGATGTAATTTTCCCTTAATTTAAAACACACCATGACAGTTACTATGAGCCCCTCCCCTTTTATAGAAGAGTATAGATATTTATGTAATACAAACTTGGATAACACATAGGTGATTACAAACCTTTTTATATAAAATGTCAAACTATACTAAATCACAACCACAATTAGTACTTTCTATGGCCCTGCTGTGGAAGAATTTTAAGGCCTATTCATTCATAATACATCATATTATAGGGATAATTACACTGGGTATCTTTGAAGTATTGTAAAATTATAAAAAATATCCTCTAGTTCAATAACTTACATCTAACATCGAAACCTTTTATTCTGTCTAACATTAGGGATCTTCCGTTAGGGTTTCAATACGGCGCCGTTAAATTTTTCGGTGAACTTTCGAAAATACCCCTGATTTTATTTGAACCTGGAAACTCAACTTTTTTCGGACAATTATACTCTTTTGGTTATTTGTAATATTTTGTAAAAATATAGGTGTCATATGTAATGTTGTGAATGTAAAGCATACAAATAATTATTTATAATAAAAAATTATTCTCAAGAAAATAAAATAAATTAGAAATTATTAATATTATAAAATCGAAAAAATGAATTTTATGTGTAAAATATCACTTAATCTTTTATTTAAATATATTATAAATTTTAATATCATCTAGGCATATTAAATATACAAACTTTTATTTTATTTATTTTTTTAACATCAATTTAAAATATAATTAATATATAATAGTTTATATAATTTAAAAATTATATATTTGAAATTAATTTATGAAATTTACAAATAAATTTAAAAATGGTATTCTATTAAACTTAATTTCTAAAATAAATTACTTAAATAATATATTACTTCATAAATTAAATAAAAAAGGAAAAAGGTAGGAGAGGAGGGGGGAACAGTCGTCTTCTCCAAGCCCACCCCCACTCCACCCTCACGCACAGCTACAGAAACAACAATACACACACACACAATTACACGCGCACACACACTCGCACACAAACACACACAGTCACACAGACATAGTCGCACACACAGAGTCGCACAAGCACACATTTACACACACACACACCATCGCACAAACGCAATTTTATGTCCATTTTTGGACGAATTTTCTCTCCAATGTACGGTCCATGCCCAATTTTTAAGAGAAAACACACACACACATGCGCGCGCGCGCACACACACACATATATATATAACAACTTTTCTTTTAAGTTTTATTTTTTATTTTAAAATTAATATTAGAAGTAAATCTAGAGATGCAAAGGGTATATATAACAACTTTTCTTTTCAGTTTAATTTTTTATTTTAAAATTGGTATTAAAAGTAAATCTAGAGATGTAAAGGGGAAATTTTTTAATTATGGATCACATAAACCCTATAAGACTCCAAATAAGGAGAGAAAATTGTGACAGTGTGGAATTGAACTCAACACCTCTCACATGAAAGTAGAAACTGATTCTTGCACCAGAGAGTCCTACGCATGCAGTCCGGGACTGTAGCTTCTTGAAATGGCTTTGGGAACACCTTATCACATTATCATATTGGTTCGAGTTTTACTCTCTCCCTGACCCTGATTGGATTCGTAGTAACTGTTCAAGAAATATTCCACATATTGAACTCAGCCATATTAATTGGCATTGGATCTATATGGCAGGCAATTTGGACACTTTGGAGGGTGTTAGATTAGAAAAAACCCCGTAGGAAACTTATATTATTGAGTAACATATTTATAGAGTTACATAGACTTGGTAAACAAGTAAACCCTAAGCTATAAACAAGGAAAGATAGATACAAGGAAAAATATTCTAAGCTATAAAGATAAATACAAGGAAATATAAGATAAGGAAAGATCATATGCTATGCTAATCTAGAAGATATATTCTAACACTCCTCCGCGGTCGAAACATGATGGTCTTGAACATTGAGACTGAACTAAAAATCGAGAAAAGATGTTACGGCAGTCTGGGCATAAAGAATGCTTAGTAGAGAGATTTTGATGAATACGTTTCTCAAGGTGGAGCTGTTTCGTCCGGAATCATTAAATAAGGTGGTTGTTCGACGAAGACGCTTCTAAATGTGGAGCAGTTTCGTTTGAAAACCATTAAATAAGGCAGCGACTCCAAGTCCTTATATTTCCCAGGGTGAGCGGCGACAATATAAACAAAGATAAAGAAAAAAAACTACACTAAACTAGATAAGGTGCACCGGACGGGGTGGTTGACTTGAACATGGCGGAAGTGAGAGATCGAGATACCATGGCTCGAAGTCATGGCTCTAAAACCATATTAGATTAGAGAAAACCTCATAGGGAACTTGTATTATTGAGTAACATATTTATAGAGTTACATAGATTTGGTAAACAAGTAAACCCTAAGCTATAAACAAGGAAAGATAAATACAAGAAAAGATATTCTAAGCTATAAAGATAAATACAAGAAAATATAAGAAAAGAAAAGATCATATGCTAATCTAAAAGATATATTCTAACAGAGGGCCCGAAACACATTCATTTTTTATAACAAACATGCTACTCTTTTTGAACTTATCCATAACACAGAAAATGGGGACTTTGTTCGCGCTTTTCCCCAACCCGAGAAGTCAAGTAACTTAGCTCGTATTAATGCCAAATGGTCTAAACCACCAATGGGGTGGTGGAAACTCAATACCGACGGGAGTCTTTACTCCTCCACAAAACGGGCAGCGGTTGGGGGCCTTTTGCGTGATGACCAGGGACATTGGTAATGCGGCTTCAGTTGGAGATTGGGAGAACTATCAATTAATGAAACTGAGGTTTTGGCGCTCCGAATGGGACTCTCTCTTTCATGGGAACGAAGGGTGAGCAAAATCGAAGTTGAAGTTGATTCGAAAGTTATCTTTAACCTTGTTAAGGGAGGGGATATTGGGGATCACCTTTTGGGAAATATCATAGATGATTGTCTTTATTTCTTGGAAAACCTTGGCTTTGCACTTTCCGCCACATCTTGCGTGAGGGAAATGCGTGTGCGGATGCCCTGGCTAAGTTTGGTCACAACCTCGCCCAAGGAGCTCGTGTTTGGGACACACCCCAGACATCATGTTGGATCTCCTTAGTTTAGTAGAATGATTTGTCTCATTCCCCTTTTTTAATTAAAAAAAAAAAGAGAAAACTGATATCACTGGATTAACAAGTCTTGGTCTCTCTACGCCATTTTAGGAAATAGCAAGACACCTACTATGTTTTACAAATAGAAAGATAATCAATATACTTCCCTTCAAATCTTCTTAAGCTCTTTATTAACAAACACAATGCCACAATAGTTTGAAGTTGCCAAATGCAAAATAAACAGCAGAAAGAGGGAATAAAAAAAATATGTGAAACCAATGCCGAAGTAAGAGAACACTTACAACAATGCCAAGTAAAGTTAAAAAAACAAAGTGGTAATTATTTTTTGTTTGGAAATTATTGCTTATTCTTCATGCAAAGCCTCAACAGCTGTTCTGCTACTTGATTCACTTCTTCTTCTTCCTTTTCCTTAATTTTGTCACTCAATTTCTTTGATGTATTCCTCAAACCTTCACAAACTGTCGTCTCCGTAATCACCACCTTATTTATCGCTTTCGCTATCTCTTCCCCCACATAATTTCCATTTTCGTCCCTCCCGACCTCTACCCCAACACCAGCCTCCACCACCATTCTGGCGGTTAGAGGCTGCTCGTATTTCATCGGCATGGCTATTATCGGGACGCCAAAATACATACTCTCCGTTACAGAATTCCACCCACAGTGACTCAGGAAACCACCAATGCTCGAATGAGCCAAGATACGCGCCTGCGGAGCCCACCCCGAGACAACCATCCCTCTCCCTTTCGTAATATCAAGAAATCCCCGAGGCAGTTTATCTTCTAGGCTGATGATATTCTGTTCCCCAAGAGGAAACCTGATGACCCATATAAAGTTAGCGTTACAAAGCTGCAACCCTTTTGCTATTTTTTCAATCTCACTCTCAGTGAAGAAGTGTTCACTACCAAATGAAATGTACACAGTGGAACTATAACTTTTTCCACTTAACCATTTCAAGATCCCTGAATCCTCCTCCTCCTCGTCCTCGTCCTCGTCCTGGTCAGAACGTCCGATAAGTGGGCCAGTAGGAACAATCCGTTTCTTGCACAGAGCCCCGAGATAATCGATATACTTTTCCTCAACCTCTCTACAGCTCTTCACCAATACAATATCACTCGACATTGTGTAGTTCTCGAGTGCAAAATCTTTATCGGGATCTCTTGAGGCCGACTTGATTACTTCACGCACATTATTCATCTCATGATCCAGCATATATATTGCCGGATAAGGGTATGTGGAAGCAGTGCCTTTCGTATATAAGTGGCGGTAGAAAGAAGACGCGGTCGCGCCTGAAACTATAAAATAGACACAAGGTATACCTTGGGATAGAGCGAGCTTTGCAGCCCATGGTTGGAAAAGATCATATATTAGTAAATCGGGTTTTAAAGTTTCTAAAATTTCGGAAAAACTCGAAATAGAACTTTTAAAGGCGTTTATAAAGGTTGGCAATAGATTTGAAGGCAAATTCTTGGTTGTGTGTAGATGTGGTGGAAGTTCAGGTGATGAAGGCATATGAAGTTGTACTAGTTCTATTGATGAGTGTTTAGGAATGGTAGTTTTGATTGAATCAAGATTGATAGAAGTAGAACAAAAGTATATGTGGAAGTTTTTGGTTGAGAGTTTTTTGGCTAATTCAAGAAAGGGAGATATGTGTCCATGAGCTAACCAAGGAAACATAAGAATTCGAAGTTTGGTTTCCGATTTCTCCATGAATGAAATGAAATTACTCTCCTAATTCTGAGTTTTTTGAATGAAATGAAATTACTCTCCTATTCTTGCTTCTTGTGAAGTTAGGTGAGATCTGTGTAGACTTTTTGAGGGAGACAACCTTGGATCATGCCCCATGCCGGCAATATTTAAAGGGATAATTACACTAGATACGGTACTATTGAGGTATTAATTATAAGAAAATATCATTTAGTTTAATAAATTACATCTAATGTAATTTTATTTAATGGTGTAAGGTTGGATGAAAATTGTAAAATGACGTTCATGCCCTAACAGAATAATTTTTAAGGGGGAAAAATACAAAAAGAATTTTTTTTTCAAAAATAAAAAGCATAAATGGAAATGACAATTTTGCCCCTTCCCCTCCAACCGACGGAAATTGTAAATCGCCGATTGGAAATTGGGGTGTGGCGATTGGAAATTGGGGTCGTGGTGGTGGTTAGCGAGCGCGGTGGTCGGATGCAGACTACAGGGTGGTGGTTCGCGAAGAATTAATGGAGGCGATGACGGCAGGGTGGGATGCAGGCGGCGGCGGCGGTGGTTCGTGAAGTGAAGAAGAGGACTGTTTGTTGATTTTCCTTTTCTTTTTTTGGTTTATTTCTATTTTTGTATTTCTAAGAAATACAAAAATAATTTCTATTCTATTTTTTTATATATATTTTTAGTTAAATCAAATAAAAAGACTTAAATAATAAGAATAAAAACATTAAACCCCCTGAATTTTGGCCGTTTTCGCACTTTTTTTTACAAACTTTTTGTTTTCCACTTTACCTCCTAACCTTTGCAAAATTAGCATTTTTTTATAGTTTGGCATATTCCGGTAGAATTAAGGGCAAATATGTAATTTTAGATGATGAATTTTGATTAATTACTCTTTTGCCATTTTTTTCTTCTTCCAAACTTGATTTTGCTTTTTCCAAGCATCATTTTTGCTTTTTTCAATCTCCATTTTCCCCAAATTCTAACCCGACCTTTTTTCCTCCATGAATTTCTTCCACATCACACACACACACATATATATACACACACAATCGAAACACACACACACACACTACACACACACATATGTATATATTTATATATAATAAATATGCAAAAAAAAAATCCTTACAAATATATATAATTATATATATATTTATATTATTTTCATAAATTAAGTTATTTAATTAAAATTTTAACACAAAATGACATATTTGCCCTTTAAATCGGTCGGAATATAAAAAAATGTCAATTTTGCAAAAGCTAAGAGGTAAAGTGGAAAAAAAAAGTTCGTAAAAAAAAGGTGTGAAAACGACCAAAGTTCAGGAGGTTTTTAATGTTTTTATCCCTAAATAATATTTTGGAAATATAAATTTAAAATTCTAATATAACTCCAATTTCCCTGTTGCATTTGTCTTTTATCTAATAAAACTACTCCAATTAAACCTCCCCAATCATTGGGAAGCCAAAAATAAGAATCCATGCATGATGACTATTTTCGGAAGCCAAAGTCGTATCGTTAAAGAGCTATCATGTATAGACTATAGACTAAGGAACACACAATGTTGAAAAGTACTTTGACAGTTCCTCATATAATTAAATAGGACTTTTTGGAATTTGTCCTTAGCAAGCCAAGGGACCAAACAAAATTGATGGGCTTTGAAAGCACAATTCAGCCGCGTCTTCTATTAATTATAAAATGATATTGCAATATCTGTTAGACAAGTATATATAATTCATATATTAAATTTATTTTCAAAAAATTATTTTATACACATATTATTCATATATGAGGTGCAATTGGAGATTGCAACAACGTTTACAATAAAATATTTGAAATGCTTTTTACTTCAATACGTTGGCTAGCATTGACTGATCATGTCCTAGTGGCTGATCTAGAAATTTGGGTCAGTGTGGGCACCAGAGACGGAATCAGGAATTTTACCGAGGGGGGCGAGATTGTTGTGATATAGTTATACAATTTGTTTTTTGCCAAATAGACGAAGGATTTAAGGGGGGGCGGTACGGTACGCTATATTTATGGGGGAAAATATAATAAAAACTAGGTTCAATTACAACTTTTGACATACTTTATACTCTTAGGATTTTGGGTTTTGGGGGGGGCAAACTCAAAGTAAAGGGAGAAAACGTGATATTTTTTTATCTTGAGGGGGGGCGAAATTCAAATATCAAAAATTTTGTAAAGGTAAAAAAATAATTTTTCAAAATTGAGGGGGGGCGAGCGCACCCTCCAGCCCCTCCCGACTCCGTCCCTTGGGTGCACAATTTACCGAGAGTGAGATGAAAATTGAAATTAAGGGGGGGTCTTTAAAAATTTAAGTGGGGGCATTAATGTAATTTATAAATTAAAATTTAAAAAAAATTATATATTAAAAAAAATTGAGTGAGGGCAATGCCCCCTTGTATGTACATACATCCGCCACTGCCATGTCCTTTGTCAAATTGAAGGCTCACGACCAATGCCTCCAAAAGTGGCAGGTTCGTAACGAGGTGACTCATGGGGTCCGAGATGAAGTCCCGCACGGGGGACTAGATATGATACTTAAAAGAATTGGCGGGAACATCAATACCCTTACTTTCGATCCAGACGTGATACAATGTCAAATGCACACCGGATGGACGAAACCGCCGTCGGGTTTAGTGAAGCTCAACGTGGACGCCGCGGTGGCCGACACCAACTCGCACGGCCACCGTGTTGGAGTTGGGGGAGTCCTACGAGATGAACATGGAACATGGATAAGGGGGTTCAGTGGTCACATTGACTCATGTTCGGCGCTGGAGGCAGAGATGCATGCCATTCTATTGGGACTAGAAATGGCGTGGGACTTGGGCATTAAAAAAGTCATCGTGGAGTCGGATTGCCGAGTAGCTCTGAAGAGCATTGTGGAAGCCTCCAGAGCACATCACCATTTTGAGGTGATCGCTAACATCCATCGTGTGCAAGCTCGAGACTGAGATGTCTCCTTTCAGTACATTTGGCGCGAAGGGAATCAAGTAGCTGATGCTTTAGCTAAGAGGGGCATTAACACCTCTATGCACCACATGGATGCACCTATTTCACATATCTATCAACTTCTAGAGAACGATAGAGATGGCCTCACTTGGCCCCGTTTTGTGATTATTAACCCGGGTTTGTCGGGCTAAGACATTTTGTACTTGGGTAAACCCCCCATCATTTATTCAAAAAAAAAAAAAAGTCCTCCAAGGACAAGTGCCTTTCATAATAAGTGCAAGTCGGTAGGTGCTCTTTTTAATAGTACTCACCATATATGCACATTGTATAATCTAACCTATTTGTAAATATGTGAATAATTCATGTATTAGTTCCAATGTGAAACACTTTCATAACCTTAACTAACTCTAAAATTATTTTAGTAATTGAAAACTCTTTAATTAATAATTTTTTAATTATTGATAAAAGAAAAAAAAATGTTGGTAGTGGGACACTATTTAATACAAGGAAAAGAAATAGATTCCTACTTTCTCTAAAATACTAACCAACAAGATAAGTAATTATTTACCCACTACCACCAACAAAGATGAATGAAAAAATTTACACCCACAATCAACATCTCAACTTAAACAAATTAGTTATTACTTTTGATAATCTTAATTTTTGTAAACACTTGTAGTATTTGATAATTAGTAGTACACTGTTATTAATGGCGGATCATTACTTTGAATGAGTTGATTTGAAGATAAAAATAATAATTTGAAGAAATTATACCTTATTTTGACATTCCAAAAAAATAAAAAGAAAGAAAGTAATAATTGTGAGACACATATGCATATTTTGAAAATTGATTAATTATTTTCTCATATAAAAATATTTAGGAAAAATTATTGTTTAGGAAATAGGAAGATTTCAAATTTATAAAGACACAACAATTCTTAACTAATTAAGGGGAAGGGATTCCTAAACTTTACAAATTACTAAAATGGTAAAATTCAATGCAAAATCATATTTGTGTCACCTATTTCATCTTTTTTTATATAATTATCCATATTTTCACTTATTAATGTTTCGTTCATCACAAATGAAGTTTAACTTCTTTTTTTCCTTACAAAGCTACCCAAAATATTTATCAAAAAATGCAAGCAATATTCTATTGTATGTTTGAAACAAATTATTAAAATGACAAATTGAATGCAAAATCATTTTGTCATACCCACTTCATATGTTTCCTAGAAATACAAATTATCCACACACCCAATTTTCTTTCATAACAAATTAAAGTTTATTTTATCTTCATTTCTACAAATTGACCCATCACATTGAATAATGAATGCAATATAAGTTGGAAAAATTGTACAACACATCTAAAAATATAAAATATTTGAAAACAATATTATATAAGTTTTTCCTCATTTAAACGATTTTGTATTTGTGCAACACCATATTTTTTTATGACAACTTCATCTTCTACTTGTAATTAAATGCCCTAACTATATCCATTGAATGATCAACCTTGATTTAATAATAATTTTAATTAATAATCTTGATCTCAATAATTTTTTCACTTAACAAAGCATGCAATTACAACTATGATCGTATAAATGATCATCAAGGATAAATGTGATAGAAAACTATGCAAATTTCAACATTATTCATAAAAAAAATTGATTAGAAAAAATTCATGTATGTGGTTTTTTCAATTAAGATACTATCCATGAAATAAAAATTACTTATGATAATTTGATGTATCACAGGGCTAACTGTTTTAATTATTATTTTGTCATAATATGAAGTATCATATGGTTTATCAAGCATTATTTTCTGAAGTCATTTAAAATATCATAAATGCATTGTTTGGTATATTATCTAATATTTTCTTAATTAATCTCTTATTTCTTGTTACATGACTGCAACTTCTGAAGTTGTTACTTGTAAATAAAATTAAAACTTTTATTTAATATAATTTTTAATTATCTTGAAGTATTTTTAAGTGTTGTTAATTTGTTTCAAACATACAACAGAATATTACTTGTATTTTTTTATTAAATATATTAGGTAGTTTTGTAAGGGGAAAAAACAGTTAGAACTTCATTTATGATGAACGAAAAATTAATAAGTGAATAATATGGATTTAAAAAAAAAGATGAAATAGGTGTTTAAAAAAGATGAAATAGGTGACACAAATATGATTTTGCATTGAATTTACCATTTTAGTAATTTATAAAGTTTAGGAATCCATTCTCCCTAATTACTTAAGAATTGTTGTGTCTTTATAAAATTGAAATTGTCCTATTCCCTAAACAATAATTTTCCCAAATATTTATTAATTTTTTGTTGCTGTGGAAGTATATGACATGTTTGTACAAGTGAATTATCATTATATATCTAAAAGTTTGTACATACTCGAAGTTAGTAGCATGAATAACAAATATAAAAAGGCGTATTTGAGAATAAAATTATATAAGTAACTTCAGTGAGAATATGATATATTTTGTATTTTAATTTAGAAGGACTCATAAACACGAGTATTCTTACGCAATATGATCTTTACAATTTTTTGTTCTTTAAAATATCATAATAAAGAATATATTCTTCTATGTTACTATAACATGCACTTTCATAATATATATTTAATTTTCACCACTATCAAAAAGAGTTATAGAATAAACGAAATAAATCTATTTGTTTGAATTATGAGGAACAAAATTCGATGGTTGTGACAAATTAAAAAAAATACGTAGATTAATGAAAGCATGAAAATGCTACAAAAGAAACATTAATATACTTGTCAAAAGTTTATTTTGCATTCAAATATATCAAAGCATTGATCTTCAAGAAAAAAAATAGATCAAAGCATTGCTTGTACTAAAACACATCTTAAGTAACACAAGATAAAGTTTCACTAATGAAAATGGAAAATCTTAGCAATATGAAACTATTTAGTAGAGAAAAATGAATTCTAATTTTCTATTCATCTAAATTGTTTAGACAATGTGTTTAAATGATTTAATTATATATGGGAAGAAGTAACAAAAATATTATAGAGTTCTTAAAAATTTGTTTTTAAATATAATATATTAGAGATAAGTTGAAAGAAAAATTAATACAAAAGCTTGCTTATCTAAGATAACATTCATTCCATCTCAATTTTAAAGGCATATTTATCATTATCTGTTAATATAATGGATCAATGTAAACAAATAAAATAGCAATGTTTCCTGATTTTGAATGTTTGTCGAACTTCGTATGATCTGCTTGACTTTGTGATTATCCATGGGCCTTTACAGCTTTTCCAAATTGCTCAAACCATGATAAATTATTTAGGGGTAACAGATGAATCAAACTATTCGATTCAAGATCATTCAGTAAAAGCTCATTTCAGCTCGACTCAATTACTAATAAATGATAAAATATGTGGGGGGGGAAATCAAACTACTCGAGCTCGACCCGTGTTTGGCTCGATTAAAGCTCGTTTGAGCTTGGATTGATAATAATCATGCAAACCAAGTTCAAACACAATTTCTGAGGCTCGGTAATTTTTCAAACAAGTTTCAACAACAATTTTTTGACTCGTCTCGTTCACGACCCTACTCATCTTACGAAGACTATCATTAAGAATTATTACTAAACATAATCACTACTATTATTCAGTAAGCTAAAAACTATGTATATATGAACGAAACAAATCAGCTTTCTTGATCTTGCTGTAAGAACTCTCTCTAGGAGCAAAAGTAGAAATTTACGTAACATAAATGTATCTTTATTGAAATTTAGTTTCTTGACAAAATTATTTTAAGGGGGATTGTATATAAGTCTAACTCATTGATGTCACAATTTTATTCATTTGTGTTTTTTAGCAAATGGGAGTTGATATTTAGGCTGTTTATTACCCAGAAAAATTCCCCAATGCTTCTCAATTTCAGGGCTCTTTTGATTCTCATCAATCAGGTCGAAAATGTAAGTTTCAATTGGCTTTCCGGGCTTTCTCGGGGTACCCTTTTGCACATTTTTGATCAAATGTGAGTTATAAGTCCTTGCATTCTCAATGGTTGTTGCTGTTCCACCATCTGATGGCCATCCCGTCTCTGTTACGACGATTTCCACATTTGCCCCTCCCGCCTTCGCCAACGCTGCGTAAGTTGCATCCACCATAGCATCAAACAGGTTCTGGTACTGGTACGACCCGTCTCTCACAACGGGCGAAGCAGAGGTAAAAAGTGCATAATTCAAGTTAATATCTCTCGGGTTGCTGACATATGCGAAATACGGGTACATGTTGATAAAAAACGGGCTTTGCGTTCTTACAAGAAACTGAACTATAGGGCTGATATACGAAGCCAGGATTTCAGATTTGAACTCCCCTGCTGATGGAGGGTAAGATTGTCCAAGAACTCCCATGCTTAATGCTGTTGAGACTTTAACTCTTTTCCCCAGTCCAGATTCTAAAAGGGCATTATGGACATTTTGCATGGCCGGGGCGACACTTGGGGCTATTCCAGCGCTTCCACTGTCTAACGGGCTGATCTCGTTTCCAACTGAAATGTATCTGAAGTTCACATTTGGATACCTCAGCACATTGTTTTGTACCCATGATTTTGCAAGGTTGGGGTCTTTTGCAATTCCGTTTATGTCCTCGTTGGCTACACCTACAATGACTGAAATGTCCGTGTTGCCTCGGAGGGCTTCGAGAATCGATGGGTTCGGGTTGTAGATACGGATCCTATGAATGTTGTATTGCTTGCAGAGAGCAATTACTTCTGGTGGTGGTGGTAAGTTGTCACCAAGAGTGCCATAACAAGCTCCTGTTTGTGCATCTGCAAAATAATCAGTTTGAGCAAAAATTTAATAGTTTGTGAAATCAAAGGATCTTTTTCTCTTGCATCTTTCAATGGAAAATTTGTTGACAATAAATTGGGATGGAGTCAGAAATTTTAGTTTTTAGTCCAAAGTAAATATTTGACTGGCATGACATGCAAATTTAGGAATTTGAAGGCATGCAAAATTCCTAAATGTTGGTATTATTGTAAGGGATAATTATACTCACACCCCCTCAATGATGGGGTAATAACACAAATCTTCCCTCACTAATTGATAATTACAAATTCGTGTTAAAAATTTCTTACAAGCACCCCCTGTGTGTGTAACAACTCTTACAATTGCACCCCCTGTAAACCTTACAAATAGACCCCCTAAGGGGGTGTGTTTGTAATTATCAATTAGTGAGGGGAGGTTTGTATAATTACTCCATTATTGAGGGGGAGTGTGTAATTATCCCTTATTGTAATTATTCATGTATGATGGACCTTATAGGTGTCTCACTAGACCAATCAGTGTAATTAGGTGGGACTGTCGAATCTAGTGTTGTTCCCTCCGTTTATAAGTTTCTAAACGATGGACTATAATAAGATTTTTTTGCCACGCAAACAAGTAAATCGGAAGTCATTTTTAGGAGCTCCCCATTGCCACTATGGAATCCCAATAGTCCATCTGATTAGGTTTATGAGTTTATCGTATATAGATTATTGTGATTATCGAGACCTTGCAAAAACAAGCAAATAGAGAGTCATTTTTAGGAGTTCTACAGAGTGCGGGGATCCCAATAAGCCATACGATTATGCTTTTAAGTTTACCTTGTATGGATTATTGAGATTTTTGAGATTCCCTAAAAACCAATTGTAAGGTGAGGGGAAAAGATAAAATAGGTGATACTTGAGGGTTCCGAGGACATGGGTTCCCGGTTGATTTGTTTTACACTCTACATGTATAAATATACACGTGGGAGTCCAGCATCACAAATACATGTGATGATGTAGATCATCCCGGAACTCAAGTGATCATGTGAGCCTCAAAGTATGATCCAGACAAAAGGACCTGCAGTGTGTAAGAACATCACTGATATATATCACAGTTAGCAGCATTCCAACAATTGCTGCAGGGTAATGGTTCTTGAAATATGAATTAGCCATTGTAATAATACTTACAAATAGGTAAATGAGACAATTTTTGTGTGCAAATTCAATCACTTGCCTACCTCTTTTAATATTGAGCAAAAGGGAAAAACTCATTTAAATAGAATTCACAAAACATTTAAAATCATTTGCCTTTTCTTAAATGTTGTACATAATATCTTATTTGCTTAATCATATGAAAGAAACTTTGGGAGGATTTTTATTACAATTTTTCGTTCTTGGGCATGAATACAATTTGCAATCCATTTTGTATAGCCAACATGCCTAGTGATAATTGTTACATAAAATTCATTTTGTTAATAGATGATTTTACTTTCGTAAAATAAAATAAAAGTGTGTCAATGACTCGATCTTATTTAAGGCTCGTGAAATCCTATCCACTACTCCGGTACTACCTTAATAAAATTGTAAACTATTGGATGAGAAAATGATCATGACATTTGATGGGTTTGGCGGAGTCGGATCAAAGTAGGGTCAAGAAGAGGAGCCAAAATAGAGTCAAGATGGGTCGGGGTTGACCGGGATTGCAAAAGGATAAGAAGAAGTCAAAAAAACAGAGCCAAGGAGCGCAGGTGCGCATGGTGGCGCCTAGGCACCCCAATGCGAAAGGGTGGCGCCCAGGCACCACTATATGGTGCCTGGGCACAGGCAGCGACGCTGGAGACGAGTTTTTTCATCTTTTTTCGTATTTTGGCGGATTTTGACATATTTTTTTGTCTTATCTTGTATGGAATTTTTTCCTAATTATTTGGGCTTTATTCCCTGTATGTTAGGTTTGTTTTTCCTACTTAGAATAGGGTTTTGACTCTTCTAACTCTATAAATATTAAAACTCACTCTTGTAAATATTGAATCACTTTGAGAAGTTGAATAAACGATCTAGTTGGAGGTAGTTTTTCCCTTGATTGGATTTCCACCTGAAATTCTTTGTCTTGCTGCTTTTGATTTCCCTTCGTGTCTTATTTTTCCCGTTGTTATTTCATCATTGAAAGTATTGATAGGTTCGACGGTAGAGATTTTGGGTTCTGGAAGATGCAGATAGAGGATTATCTGTATTAGAAAAGGTTACACGAACCATTGACGGGAAAGAAGTCCGTGAAGATGACGGATGAAGATTGGGCATTGCTAGATTGACAAGCTTTGGGTGTGATTCGGTTAACGCTGGTGAGGAATGTTGCTTTCAATATTATCAAAGAGAAGACTACAGCGGGTCTGATGGAAGCGCTATCCAATATGTATGAGAAGCCATCCACCTCGAACAAGGTATATTTGATGTGTAGATTATTTAATTTGAGGATGGGTGAAGGTGGATCTGTGACGGATCACATCAACGAATTCAATGTGATTTTAACTCAGTTGAGTTCGATAGAAATCACGTTCGATGATGAGATCCAAGCTTTGATCCTACTTTCATCCTTGCCTGATAGTTGGAGTGCAATTGTGACTCCGGTAAGTAGTTCTTCTGGGGATAAGACTCTGAAGCTTCAAGAAATCCGGGATATAATTCTAAGTGAGGAGATTCGCAGGAGAGAATCTGGGTAACTTATGACAGGAGCCTTAAGTGTGAGGGGAAGAAGCAATTGAATGTTTTAATTGCGGGAAATACAGGCACTTCCAAAATAAGTGCAAGGAGCCGAAGAAAGATAGGAAGAAGAAGCAAAATGAGGGATCCGTGAATACCATGATGGAGGATCATGCTGATGCTTTGGTTTGTTGTACCGAGGATTCAAGGAGTACTTAGATGTTGGACTCAGGTGCATCCTATCACTCTACATCAGGGAAAAGAATGTTGGCCAACTATGTTTCCAGTGAGTTTGGAAAGATTTGTCTAGGTGAAGATGAAACCTTGAACACAGTAGGTAAGGGTGATGTTGATATTGAGGATGCCAATAGAGTGAAACTTAGGTTAAGTGAGGTGAGACATATTCCGAATCTTAGGAGAAACCTTATATCTGTGGGTCAATTAGACCGAGAAGGGTATACCAAGGTATTCAGTGGTGGATCTTGGGTGATCACCAAAGAGAATAGGATAGTGGCGAGTGATTTGAGAAAGGGAACATTGCACATGTTGGAAAAGAAGAGAGAGTCTATTAAGTAGGGTCACTGGATCCGGACGGATTGATGGGGCATGAGATGCCTCGATTGATCTCCATTGAGTTTGGAGATGTTCCAACTAGATCGGGTCTTTTCACTTAGGAGAAGTGGAAAAGTTTTTTGGTTCAAGTTTGAGTTCGGGTTATTTGATCAGTCTCTAAGTGGGAGATTGATGGGTTTGATGGAGTCGGATCAAAATAGGGTCAAGAAGAAGAGGCAAAATAGAGCCAAGATAGGTCGGGGTTGACTGAGATTGCAAAAGGATAAGAAGGAGTCGAAAAAATGGAGCCAGGGAGCACAGGTGCGCTGGGCGCCACAAAGGGGCACCTAGGTGTCCCAGTGCGAAAGGATAGCGTCTAGGCACCACTGTACGGCACATGGGCGATGCAGCAACGTTGGAGACACTTTTTTCGTCGTTTTTCGTATTTTAGCAGATTTTGACATGTTTTTTAATCCTATCTTGTATGGAATTGTTTCCTAATTATTTAGGATTTATTCCCTAGTATGTTAGGTTTGTTTTTCCTACTTAGAATAGGTTTTTACTCTTGTAACTCTATAAATATTAGAACTCACTCTTGTAAACATTGAATCACTTTGAGAAGTTGAATAAACGATCTAGTTGGAGGTAATTTTTCCCTTGATTGGGTTTCCACCAGAAATTCTTTGTCTTCTTTATTGCGTTTGACTTCCCTTTGTTTCTTATTTTTCCCGTTGTTATTTCACTATAGAAAGCTTTGATTCCTAACAGATATTAAGTAAATTGATGGTATGATTATTATTATAATTTAATGGCTCAAAATCCAACTAGAATTTTAAGTTTTTAGATGTCAAATTAAATGAGAACATGACAACATCATAAAGTGAATTGATGACATCGCTATTAGTAATCTAGCTAGTCAAAATTGCAAGTTTAGTCACACATGATAGGACCATTTTAATTCTAATATCGCGCTTTACGTGATTTTAGAAATAATCTAAATAATTGAACAAGTTGCAATCTTAGTCTTCAACGTTGGTCCCGCACGTTACTTTTTATCAAAAGTTATCAAAAAAACTAACGGAGTTGACTAGTCTGTTAAAAACTAACAGAATGGTCAACAAAAAATTGTATTTTGCCCCCAAACTTATATAGATTGTATCAAACACTGCCCTAAACAATTTTTTTGGCACTTACCCTAAAATATAAAAAATAAATAAAATTGAATTTTGAAACTAACTTTTAAGTTGTCAGAGGTGAATGTCATTATTTTTTGTTTATTGGGCTGTTTGAAAACTTATTTAGTGCAGGGAGCAAAATATAAATTTTGAGTTGACTATTTTGTTATGGGTTAAATGCATAAAACCCCTCTGTATATGTCGAAAATGCAAAAAGAAAGAAAGAAAGAAAGAAAGAAAGAAAATTGTGTTAACGAAATATGTTAATCACCCTTGTATTATTAAAAAGTCTTCGCAAAATCTACTGAAGAAAATGAGCGTGTTTTTAACAGGCTCATTTGGCATTTATATATACATTCTCCATATAATATAAAAGGTAGATAGTGTTATTTTACCTAAAAACACACATATTTTCTTCTATCTTGTGAATCGGATGAGGATTTCGCACAGACTTTTTATTATCACAACGGGTGATTAGCCACACGAGATTTTCTATTGCAAAATGATATTGCATCTTGTGTTGCATATCATGCATACCCGAGTGTATGTAATCCATATTAAATTTATATCCAAGAGAATATTTTATACATATGTCATTCATATGTGAAGGGCAATAAGAGATTGCAACAGCGTTTGCGATAGAAAATCCGAATTGTTAGCCTAAGTTGTTAATATAGGGCGAGTATTTTGCATTTTCGATTTAACTCAGGGTTTATGCATTTAACTCTTTTGTAATTAAGGTAATAAATACTTCAGGGTAATAGATGTAATTATCCATACAAATATATATAAAACTATTTAACGAAATCAAAAAAAATAAATCAGAAAATAAAATTGTATAGCGAATAAAATTTGCAAACTAAGAACTCCCACTGCTCCACCGAAATTTGAAACGGAAAGATACAGTAAAATTCTTCACATTATCAATTTTTATTCAAACATAGAATTTTGCAACAGGGTTACTTATTAAATTAGCTAGTGAAAACTTGACTAGGGTTTAATATTCTTTTACTAAATTTAATCCTTCTGGTATGCATTGAATGCGAATTTAATTGAATATTCCATTTTGTCTGGTTATGATTTATGAATGTGTGTTTCTGAAAAAATGATTGACAATTGAAAAGTTGTGGCAGTATACCATGTTGGAGTAGTAGCGGAAGTGTAATGAGCTTTTTATTAGTTAAAAGCTTTATGCTTAGAAAGTTTTGTAATGTTGGTAGAAAAAGTATGATAGGGACGGCTAATTGTTTAGTGAAGAGTTTTATATTATATTTGAATATTTTGCTAGAAGTTTGTAGAATTGAAGATGATAGTGGACGGTTGTTTTAGGATTAAAGGAATTGAGCTGCTGCTCCTTTTTAAGACAATTTTATTACACTTTATGCTTTATTGCTTTGGCTTTTTTTTTTGCTTGCTTACAACAATGCATGGTACATCTATTTATACAAGTCCATAGATAAATCTAGATATCTTTACATCATTTTCAATGAGGTGATTCTAGATACTAGATATTTCTTGGTGTTAGGTACTAGATGCTTCATAGATACTAGATATTTCTAGTAGATAGTAATTTCTAGATGCTAGATATTTGTTGGATGCAATTCATGATGCTTGTAGACATATCTTGAAAATTGCAAATTAACTTTCAACACTCCTCCTTAATTTGTAATTTTCAGTTGATGCTTGAACTTCTCGAATTTCTCCAGTGTGACTGCTTTGGTAAGGAAATCAGCCGGTTGATCATTTGTGTTGATGAAATTCATCGCAATCTCCTCCTTGCCCACTAATTCTCGAATAAAGTGATGTCGTAGTTCAATATGCTTTGAGCGGGCATGAAACACCGGATTTTTAGTCATAGCTACAGTTGACATATTGTCGCAATATATTTTTGTCGGCTCCTTTTGTGTTTGTTGCATGTCACTGAGAATTCGTCTCAACCAGATTGCTTCACATGAAGCCTCTGTTGCTGCAATATATTCGGCTTCTGAAGATGATAATGCCACTGTCTTTTGCTTTCGCGAGCTCCATGAGATCACACTTGAACCAAGGCAAAAGATATAGCCGGACGTGCTCTTTTGATCATCTATGGATCCCGCCCAATCACTATCAGTGAATCCAACCAGCTTGTTATCTTCTTCTTTGACATATTGGAGTCCAAGTTGTTTAGTTCCTTGAAGATATCGCAAAATTCTTTTTGCAGCGACAAGATGATTTTTGCTAGGATCTTGCATAAATCTTGAAACCACACTCACTGCATAACATATGTCGGGTCTAGTGTGAGTGAGATAAATGAGTGAACCCACCAAGCTTCGAAAAACTTTCCCATCTGCCTTTTCCGAGCCGTCATTCAATTGCAATTTTTCACTTGGCATCATGGGCGTGTTTACGGGCTTGCAGTTGGCCATGTGAAATTTCTTGAGTATGTCTTCAATATATTTCTCCTGTGAAAGAAAAATTTCTCCCTTGGCTTGTTTAACTTGGATGCCGAGAAAGTATCTCATTAAGCCAAGATCAGTCATCTCAAAATCTTTCATCATTTTTAACTTGAACTCTTTCACTGCTTTTAGGTCAGTTCCAAAATAAATTAAATCATCGACATATAAACAAACTATTAAAAAATTCGTACCTTCGTTTTTCACATATAGCGAAGGTTCATTCTTGCTTCTTTCAAATCCATTTTTGAGAAAGTAGCCGTCAATCTTGCAGTTCCATGCTCGTGGCGCTTGCTTTAATCCATATAACGCCTTTCTAAGTCTATAAACTTTGTTCTCCTTTCCTTCCACCGCAAAGCCTTGTGGTTGCTCGACATAAACTTCTTCTTGTAGCTCGCCGTTCAAAAAGGCTGATTTAACATCGAGTTGATATACGTTGAGCTCCAATTGTGCTGCTACGGCGAGAGCCGTTCTTATGGTTTCCATTCGAACTACTGGAGCGAATGTCTCATTGAAGTCGACTCCAGGTTGTTGCGAGTATCCCTTTGCAACTAGCCGAGCTTTATGCTTTTTGATAGAACCATCTTCGGCATATTTTATTTTATAAACCCATTTAAGTCCAATCACTTCTTTATTTTTAGGTAAATCAACGAGCTCCCAAGTTTTATTTTTCTCAATTACGGATATTTCCTCTTTCATTGCGTCAATCCACACATCTTTATTTTTTGCATCTTCAAAAGATTGAGGTTCGCAAGCAAAGTAAGCAACATTTGAAGATTCATAAATATCTCGTAAAAGACGTACCTTTCGTACTGGAAACTCCGAATCCGAAGATGAATCTTCATTATTTGAGTTGCTGGTACTTGGGGCCGAATTTAAGTCTTGGCTCTGCGGGAGGTCTCTTGGTCCCGAGGTATTTATTTGAGTACTCATCGGGTGAAGAATGTTGTTTTGAGATGTTGCTTGATTGCTGTCTTCTTCCCAATTCCATGCTGCCATTTCATCGAATATCACATCCCTTGATATGATGAGTTTGTCGTTACTTGGGTTCAATAGTCGATAGCCCTTCGACTCCTCGCTATAGCCAATGAATACAAGTCTTTCACCCTTCTTTTCGAATTTATCTTTGTTTGGTGACTGATTTAGAGCGTAAGCGATGCACCCAAATACTTTCATATGATCGACTTGAGGCTTTCGCTTGTTCCAGGCTTCAAACGGTGTCTTATTCCGAACAGCTTTTGTTGGTGACCGGTTGAGTATATATACAGCTGTATTAACAGCTTCTGCCCATAATTTCTTTGGCAATCCTTTTTCTTCCAGCATGCTACGAGCCATTTCAGCAATAGTGCGATTCTTTCTCTCTGCCACACCGTTTTGTTGCGGACTATATTTCACCGTAAGTTGTCTTTGAATTCCTTCATCCTTGCAGTGATTCATAAATGCGTTGTAGATAAATTCACCTCCACGATCGGTTCGTAGAGTCTTGATTAGATGCCCACTTTGCCGCTCGACTAGGGCCTTGAACCGAAGAAATACAGAGAATGCTTCGGACTTTTCACTCAGAAAATAAATCCACATCATCCGAGTGAAATCATCGACAAAGAGAATAAAGTATCTCTTATTGTTTAGTGAAGGCGTCCTTGTAGGACCAAATATGTCGGCATGAACCAACTCCAAAGGTGTTTTTGCCCTCCAAGATGTTTTCGGGAATGGAAATCTATGCATTTTCCCGTAAATGCATCCTTCACAAATTCTATTTTCTTTTTCAATTTTAGGAAGACCAATAACCATATTTTTTGAGTTTAATAAGTGCAACCCTTTATTATTTAAATGACCATATCTCAAGTGCCATAAATAAGAATTTTCAGATTTTTCCATTTTCAAGGCACAATGGTCATTTAGTGGCAAAGTTAGACGAAAAATTTTATTTGGGGCCATATCGATATTTGCCACTGTTGTGTTATTTTTCTTATCAATGATTTTGCATTTATTATTATCAAAATTTACCGAATAACCTTTTTCTAAGAGTTGACCAACACTTAATAAATTTGTAGCTAGATTCGGCACGTAAAGAACATCATGAATAAATTTCTTTTTACCTTGCCTAGTGCGGACAGCAATGACACCTTTTCCTTCAACTTTCTGGACTTTGCCGTCTCCAAGTTTTACCTCTGATGTGAAGTTTTGGTCAAACTCCTCAAATATGTCGCGGTTGCTCGTCATGTGGTTGCTGCATCCACTGTCAATATACCATGTATCTTGCGACTCTTTTTCGACTTTTAGGCAAGAATAGAAAACTTGGTCTTCCTCCTCCTCTTTTGTAAAATTGGCCCTTTTCGTTTCATGATTCTTTTGATATCGACAATCCCTTTGTGAGTGATTAGGGATTCGACATCTCTTACACTTGAAGTAGCAATCTTGTGAAGTATGATTATTCTTTTTGCAAATAATGCAACATTGATTTCCTTCACCTTTGTTGTTGAGTTTGCGCCTCTCTTGATTTCCTCCGTTGTAATGATTCTTCTTTTGAAATGCTCCTTTTTTGAAGTCAAGTTTGCTTGAGTCATTCTCCGAAAACTTGAGTTTGGATTGGAATGCTTGCTCGACGGACTGATTTGTCGACCTATTGATTCTTTGTTCATGAGCTTGTAGTGAACTCATGAGTTCGAATGTCGACAACTTTGATAGGTCCTTTGATTCTTCGATCGCGGCAACACAATGGTCAAACTTTGGAGGTAAGCTTCTCAAAATCTTCTCGACCACTTTCTTGTCTTGAATAGTATCTCCAAGACATTGAATTTGATTTACGATAGTTGAGACTCTAGAAAAAAAATCTCCAATTTTTTCACTTTCTTTCATCGATAAGTTGTCGAAATCTCTCCAAAGAGATTGCAACTTGATCGATATTACTTTATCATTTCCCCGAAATTCTTTTTGTAAAACTTCCCATGCTTCTTTAGCTTTTCTTTTATTAAAAATTCGAGGATAGATAGATTTACTTACCCCCTGTTTTATATATCGAAGTGCCGTCGCATCTTTCTTTTGTTTTTCTTTGAATTGCTTTTCTTGTGTAGCTGTCCATTTGGTCGGATCTCCTTCAGCGGGTGGCTCTGGATACTCCTCTTCTATAACTTCCCATAAGTCTTGAGAGATGAAGAAATCCCTCATCTCGCTGCTCCAATAATCATAATGCTCTCCTTCAAATATTGGTACTTCACTTGGAGAGTACTTGAACATTGTAGTGAATGAACTTGTCGCCATGATTTATATGATGACTGATCAAAGCCGTCTACACGGCTCTGATACCAAATTTGTTGGAGTAGTAGCGGAAGTGTAATGAGCTTTTTATTAGTTAAAAGCTTTATGCTTAGAAAGTTCTGTAATGTTGGTAGAAAAAGTATGATAGGGACGGCTAATTGTTTAGTGAAGAGTTTTATATTATATTTGAATATTTTGCTAGAAGTTTGTAGAATTGAAGATGATAGTGGACGGTTGTTTTAGGATTAAAGGAATTGAGCTGCTGCTCCTTTTTAAGACAATTTTATTACACTTTATGCTTTATTGCTTTGGCTTTTTTTTTTGCTTGCTTACAACAATGCATGGTACATCTATTTATACAAGTCCATAGATAAATCTAGATACCTTTACATCATTTTCAATGAGGTGATTCTAGATACTAGATATTTCTTGGTGTTAGGTACTAGATGCTTCATAGATACTAGATATTTCTAGTAGATAGTAATTTCTAGATGCTAGATATTTGTTGGATGCAATTCATGATGCTTGTAGACATATCTTGAAAATTGCAAATTAACTTTCAACATACCAGCTATGAATTTTTAGTTACTGTTCATATTTGCATGCAAAATTACCTCTTAGATGTTAGTTTAAGTGAAATTTCCCATGGACGATTGTAGATATGAGCTGTGTTTTACTGTGTGTGTGTGTATATATATATATATATATGTATATATATATTGTTTAGGGAAAATTTACCAAGTTAATGACTAGAGGGGGCTATATAGTAGTTGTTGTGGTGTTTATCGAGCTTTGTTTGTGCCGCTGGGGCATGTTCCAAGCTAGGATGTACGTAAGCCGTTCGATGTGTATATTATGATGTCATAAAATAAAAATGATAACATCATCCTCTATCAGGTCACACCCCAGTTGGGCATGCATCTAGTCAGGTGATGTCGCCTAGACCTGTTTATCGTGTTAATAACATAGAATTTGGATAATATTTCCACTATATCTTGATTATTTCAAAATGATGTCAACTTCAGATGTCTTCAGCTTCAGATTTCTTTAATAACAAATTTAAAGTCATTTAAAATACATCATGATGATTGGAAAAACAGCTCATATTGAGTTATACACAATTTGAAACTCATTGTAGCTTGAAACCAAACACATCCTTGAAAATTCTACCAAGAGTAATGCTAAATGAATATTAACCTTGAGAGAGAGAGAGAGAGAGAAAAAACGTCCAGGATTCCAGAAATTAATAATATATAAGAGACATAAGTTGCTCATAACTGAGATGATCAAATTTATCTACAAATATGAGCAATGAACGAATCGATCTCGAGACGAGTATCGCCTCCTTCCATCATCGACTTCTTCACAGCTTCCGCCAATTTCGCAGCCCTCTCCCTCATCTCATCTCCTTCATCAGAAGCCATCAATCTTTTCACAGCTTCTTCTACTCTAACCGACGATACTAATTCATTTCTCCACTCCCATTTCCTCACTTCCAATCCAATCCTCAACACCTTCGTTACCAACACAGCATTGCTTGGCTGATCAATCTGCATCGGCCAAGTTGCTATCGGCACTCCCATGCTAATACTCTCCATACACGAATTCCAACCAAAATGACTCAAAAATCCACCAATCGCAAAATGACCCAAAATCTCCAACTGCGGAGCCCAATCTCTCACTACAATTCCTCTCCCCTTCACTCTCTCCTCAAACCCGTTTGGTAATTCGGGCTTTCGGGCTTCATCGGTAAAAATATTGCCTTTATCTGCATCCCTCAAAGCCCATATAAACCTCTGATGACTACTCTCCAATCCAATTGCTATTTCTTTAACTTGTTCATCTGATAATACAGATGTTGTGCCAAATGAAACATAAATAACTGAATCTTTTCCTTGTTCGTCTAGCCAATCCAAGCATTTGCTTTTCGGGCCCTGTTTGTGATCAGGTATGGTTACAGGATTGAACGGGCCAATAGCAAAATGTTTGCTAATCCTCGTCTTTTCCAATAAATCAAGATATAAACCTTCAGTTATTCTATTTGTATCGTAAATTGTTCCAGAATCGAAGTTTCTTGCCTGGCGTTGAGATTTAAGAAAGTCGAGAAAGCCCGGCCCGAAACACTCTTCCATTGATGGAAGATTTTCCAATATTTCAGCTGCATTTTGTGGTATTTCAGGTTTTCCAGCAGCTTTCCAGTAGAATGAGTATAAAGAAATAGCAGATATACTTCGAAAACAATAAGATTCGACGTTTGGTAATTCTTTTACAGCTTTCGAAACAGAAGAAGCCATTAGGGAATCAAAGATAACAACCACTCTTTTAGCTTTGGTTGAAAGTTTGTTTATAAGCATGAAAAGTGGCTCCTGGATGTGGGTTAATGTTGAAATCTTCGTCGAAAAAGGAGGTGTTGGGAAGTCATGGAAATGGAGGTTGGCAAGGGCAAAAGGGTCAAAGCCATGAACTCGGGCCGTGGCTTGGCGGAGGTGGGCGGTGGCGGCGATGTAGTGGATGGGGAGGTTGGTGGCGCCGATGAGACGGGAGAGGTGGAGGAGCTGGTTGAGATGGCCTTGTGACGGCCACGGCACCATCACCACCGCCACTTGGGGTTGATTATTTTCATGCATAATAATGCCCTTTTGCTCGTTGTTTTGTGAAGTATGGTGAGTAGACATATGCGACTAATGATTTTTAGCAAATTTTGGTGAGTTTTGGCGTGGAAGTACGTTTACGTTTGTGGTGGGATCTTATTATATAGTTGTGGAAATTCTAGTCCAGATTGGATGTGGTTCATTCGTTATCCCTTTTTTTGTTTATACCATGAGTTTCCCCCAATCGGACACCAGAGACTTATCTCTTCGAGGTGTAAAGATGACCGAAGTGGGTTCTGTCTCTCCCAACAAAGTTTTTTCCATACACACGACCAATGATCGAACCCTGAACAGCATGCTTAAGGAACCCAACTATCTACCAACTGTGTTGGATCTTGTTAGTTTTCATTATCAATCACATAATTATACGGTGAAAGTTGTGTCATTGTATGGAAAATCGTAGACCAGATCGAGGCCGGTCGATTTTAAGTGTATTTATGAAGTGAGTGAATAACTACATGGTAAATGTAATCTATTCACTTAGGAATTACATTTGAGATCGGCAGAGTTCGACTCGAGCTAAAATTTCCCGTTATTGCATTTGCACTTGAGATACAATTAATTGGGTATAGTCAACTTCGATTATGTGCTTGGAGACAACTTCATCTTGCCCAAGACAAAGAGTCCACCATCAATATAATAATAGCTAATTAGTTGGGGTTCATGACTTCAATCAAAAAAAAAAAAAAAAATCTTATCATCAAAAGTCAACTCGATAAAAGAAAAATTGTACAACTTGATACATTTAATAGTTATGAAGATTTACTCCAATATAATTTCTCTATCTGCATTTCATGTTATATATGTTTATAGTTGCGAGAATGTTTTATACATATATTATGCCTACACGAAATTGTCTGTAAGTTGAAATATCATTTGATATTAAAAAAAAAATGTAACTTGAATAATCATTTGAATGAATATCATTTCACTAACAAAGATGAAGTCACAACATATTGATTCAGCCAACTTAGTCGATACATTCGCTGATTTTTATATTGTGGCCCAACATATTCTAATACGTCCTTGATAAAAGTCATCTCTATCAAAATTAATATTTCAGGAACACCATGTTATTACACTTTGACACAAATTTAATATTCAGTCATGGCAGGATTCGACTTTCTTAAATTAGAGTTCACACAATATGTGTTAATGTGATAATGTGACAGCTTACCAACGGCTAATAAATTCGTATTATCTAATCAAGGTTACGTGTTTCAACCAAGGTTTTGAAACCTGGACCTAACTGGCCGGTCAAACTGGAGGAACTTGGAACTGGTCTTGAAAACGGTCCGGTTGAATGACAAAATCATTAGAAGCATAAAACCGTCTTTTTTGGCCAAGAACTGTTCGACCCGACGGTTCAAACGACTGAATTGTTTGAACCGGACGCGAGTTGATAGAAACTAGCCGGATCAATAAATTGACTTTTCTTCTTCCTTTCCATTTCTGAAATTTCGATTTTCCTGCAAGGTAAATATGTTGAAATTGCATTTGAAGCGTGAAGGTTGCAATTTGCTTACAATTTCAGAAAAAGAAGGGCATAATAGATGGGTTTTTTATTAGAATAATATAAAAAAAAGTAAAAAAAATCAAAATAATATAATTTTGAAAGAATTATACACATAATACAAGAAGGCATGGTGTACGCCGTCTTCTAATTAGAAGACCATGCCGTCTTCAAACAAGTTTATTTTTTATAATTTAAGGAAAATTGAAGACAACATGATACATGTCGTCTTCAATTTTCCTTTTTTTTTTTTTAATATTCCTTATTTTAAACTCATTTTTCTCTCATTTTCATGTATTTTTAGGTTTCGACTTGAATATATAAATTACAGAATCTCTGATAAACTTTATAACCCCATAAGAATGGGATCATTTCGATGCCCGGTTGAACAAAATACTATAAAGTAACATTTTAGCTTTTTTTTAAGAAAATAATTTTCCGGCTCATTTTTCTCCCTTTTTCGTGCATTTTTAGGTTTCGACTCGAAGATATAAATTGTAGACTTTCATATAAACTTTTATAACCCCGCAAGAATGGAACCGTTTGAATACACGATTGAAGAAATACAATAAAACAACATTTGAGCATTAAAAAATGAAAATGCTACATTTGAGCATCAAATACTTAAAAAAAAAAACTTCAACCCGACATCGAAATGATCTCATTCTTGTGAGGTTACAAAGTTTATATGAAAATCTACAATTTATATGTTCAAGTCGAAACCTAAAAATGCACCAAAGAGAGAGAAAATTGAGTCGAAAACAAGGAACAAACTATTAATCCGTAATTAAAAAAAAGAAAAAAAAATTGAAGACATGTATTATGTCATCTACAATTTTCCTTAAATTAAACAAAAATTAAATTATTTGAAGACGGCATGGTAATACACCATGTCGTCTTGTATTATATATATAACTCTTTCAAAATTATATTATTTTGAATTTTTTTTATTTTTTCTATAGTATTCTAAAAAAAACCCATAAGGGATGAAAGATAAATAGAAGATCGGAAGAAAAAGAAAATTGAAAATGAAAGAAAAACGGGGAAAAGAATTGGAGAAGAAGAGGTTGGCGGCGGTGCAGAGATGAGAAAGTAGAAAAGAAAGGGTTTAAGGTTTCGTTTAAAAAGCCTTTCTTGCCCTTATATACTCATATATATATATATATATATATATATATATATATATATTCCTTTTGTAATGGCATTTTAGTGATAAAAGAGAAGACCACATGGTCTTTAAGTTGTTCTATTCCTTTTCTTTTTTATCCGTAATTGACATTTTTATTTTTATTTGCATTTATATAATATTATATATAATTCAAAATATATGATATATATATATATAATTTTTTACTTTTATATTATTAATAATTTTTTACTTTTATATTATTAATATAAAATATTTTATTTATTACATAATTATGGCGTCACCGGTTTGACCGCTGTCGACCCGACGGTTGAAACAGAAATTGGGTCGTTCGTCTTGCCATATTTCTTTACTCGAACATCGAAACGACTCAATTCTTGTTTCAAAAAGTAGTTTATGCTCAAGTCTACATTTTTTATGTTCAAGTCGAAACCCGAAAACGCACAAAAAATGGAGAAAAATGAGTCGGAAAAAAATAAAAAGTCATTATTCATTAAAAAAAATGGTATTATTTTTTTTTTCGTCTTGCCATATTTCTTTACTCAAGCATCGAAACGACCCAATTCTTGTTTCAAAAAGTAGTTTATTCTCAAGTCCACATTTTTTATGTTCAAGTCGAAACCCGAAAACGCACAAAAAATGGAGAAAAATGAGTCGGAAAAAAATAAAAAATCACTATTCATTAAAAAAATTAGTATCATTTTTTTTCGTCTTGCCATATTTCTTTACTCGAGTATCGAAACGACCCAATTCTTGTTTCAAAAAGTAGTTTATGCTCAAGTCTACATTTTTTATGTTCAAGTCGAAACCCGAAAACGCACGAAAAATGAAGAAAAATGAGTTGGAAAAAAAAGGGGGAAAGAGAAAAAGACTGTCATTTCACGCCACGTCAACTCGGAATGGCAGCATTCCACGCTTACGTGGAGCGGAATGTCTTTCAATATAAAAAAAAAAAAATCTATTCCACGCTTACGTGGCGCGGAATGTGCTATTTTCTGAGCATTATTTTTTTGTGTATTATTTTCTTAATTTCGATTTAATTTTGTATTATTTTTTTAAAATTCTCCCCAATGCAATAATTAAAGACAAAATCCTGCAAGATTATGTGTTGGATACCGGGAACATTGCTCTCAGTGCATCATAAAAATTTATCAATGCTCCCTCTGACACGCAATGATTTCACCACCACCACCCAATTACTCCACAAGGTACGAGGTAAAACAAGACCCCTTATCTGAGCTACCAATATAATCACAATCATCTGCAAGTAACACTCTTGCAGATACAATTGTACGTATGGTCATGATTGAACGAGACCTTTATGTCCCGAAAGCTCCTATAAATGACCAATGATCATTGGCCTGTTTTTGGAGTTTATAATAGTTGATATATTTTGATGGCGATTGATTTGCTCCCAGCCCACCACTACCATCGAACCATCAAGAGCAACACACACATCCATCTTAATTATATTAGCAAAGTACATCATAGTATATCTGGGAATTGTTAAATTCCACAGCAGAACAATAAATATTATTAGGTATCAATTGCATTTGCTCGTAATCCAATAAATTCACAAGAATAAAGATTATTTTACCAATATCAAAACCGCAACTTCGACACAGTTCTATCGAGCAATCTGTGGCTGAGCATGTTCCAGAAGCTGGCTGACTAAGTTATAGGTGCGCCCCGAGAGTGCTTTGGTGTGGTCAATAAGCTGTTCATACCTGATAAAAGGAACAAAGAACTCCTCAGATATGTGTGTGTGTGTGAGAGAGAGAGAGACCAAGGCAATATGACATGAAAAAGTGGTCTGTCTAAAGAGTTATAATCTCAACAGGATGTGTATCAGCAAATCTTACACATTGGCATGACTGGGTTCCATAATGATGGTCCCCGTCTCTGAATCGATCTTGGCTTCAAGCTTTGAGGTCCTTATAAGGTTCACTATCCATCTTTCTGCCTCCTCAATATTTAAATTAAGCTTTTCAGCAAGCACACTGTCAAGAAGTCCCCATATACTTAGAATTATGTAATATGAATTAAATTCTAAAAAAGATTCCCACTATAAAATTGCCCGTATAAAGCTAAATGTATATATAATTCAATTTCTGAAAAACCGACGGTCTGAGGATCACAAACAATAACAATAACAAAGGAAGATCTCAGACACATACCTCATGTCAATGCGCTGATGAATACGGCAGTATGTCTCGAATATGAAAAGGCGAGCATTTTCAAGGAACTCGTCTCTTAATGGAACGCTGGCAAAGTTTCCTTCTTCAACTCGCTTGCCAAGAAATGGGTCATTCAATATTACCTGTGTTGATAAAGATGGGCTTAGAAATCCATAAACAAGGATACTCAAGAAAAAAATTCCTTTTTACATAATCATTATATGAATTATAAGTTAAAATTATCATTCAAATCATCCACGGCAGGGCCAACAACAAATATTAGAAACCCTTTTAAATTGGTCTATTCCAGGATATGAGATATAGACCAGTTCTGATATGATAGAATAGGTTTTCAGAAAATTCAAACAATAATCATTGGACAATTTCACTGCAAGAATCGTGATGTCCGTTTGAACAAACATATATAATTTATGAAAATATTTTTCAATCTCAAAGACCCACTTTACAAACTTTTCATTCAAAAAAAAAAAAAACCAAAAGTGAAGATTAAGAACCTTTTGGACTGAACTACCCTTAATTTATTAAGTTAATTATTGATCAATTAGTCTTTTATTGATTTTTTTTGTTTTAAAATTTTTAAATTTACTATTAAATATTTTAAATATTTATATATATATATATATATATTTACTATGGTAATTATCTAAAAAAATATTTTTTTTTAATTTTTAAAGAAGATTAAAAATATGAAAATTTAAAATTAAAATTATATTTAGTCAATTATCAATATAAACTTTCTAAATGAATAAATCTCTATACAAAACTACAATTGATTAAATTTTTAGTCAAGAAAACTGCTAAGGGCAATTAAGTCCATAAATTTATTAACCCTAAGTTTTTTTTTTTGGATTGAAAAGTTGGTGGAATGGGTTTTTTGGATTAAAAAGTATTATCATGGGGTTCTTGGATATAAAAAATTATTTTAGGGGGGTTTCAGTAATTTTCCCTATATAATTTATTAAAAACCAATGCATGTTATGGGTTATATTATATACTGGAGATTACATGTAGTAGCATTGTGTAAGCAAAGGTAGACAAGTTCCCGACCGTACGAATCTTATGATCACCCCAAAATTTAAACATATATATACGCGAAACCGAAAGAATAAATCAAACACAGAGATCATGAACCTGATAATAAGAATTTCAAAGTAAAAACGAGTGAGCAACCATTTGAAGTTGGAACTTACTTCTTCACACTCTTTCATCTTTTTATGAGCCCCATCAAAGTCATAGTTGACATATACACATGCCAAGAACTCGGTAATGGGATCTTTGTAAGAGTGCTGCTCTTGCTGAATCACCTTTATAAACTCCTTAAATTGAGGCCGCCTCCTTTTGTTGACAATGAATGCAGTTGCTAGATAACGTAAAAGATGGGGAGCATTTGTTTGAATAGCATTCAGATACCTGGAAGATATTTCATCATTCAAAATATGCTGATAATAAGAGTTTTAATTCAGGAGGGGAAAACCTACAACATTATAGCATTTATTATCAGCAAAAGTGTAATGATACAAAAAAAGTATGAATGGTGAGCAGGAAGTGTGATGTAAAATATCCAAGCTTATAGACAAAAAATACTCATAACCATTGCAGTTATTCTCTCTTGCTCAGATACACTGGTAACAATGCTAAAAAAACAACCCGATCCTTGGTTCTCGCATCAAGAGAGAGAGAGTGAGTGAGTGAGAGAGAGAGAGAGAGTGCGAATACTCGTAAAAGAAATTAATTAACTACAAAGTCATACTTGTCTTGATTAAACAAGTCAATGATCTGTGTCCTCCCATTGTCATGGTTGAAGAAAATGAACAGACTCCAATGCATCAGCCATATTCTACTTTGGACTTGATTCAAAGGAGAAGAGAAACTCTGCATGGAATACATCACTATAAGGTTAACACATTTCATGTAATGAATAAGAACAGCACAAGCAAATAAATCAGTGTGCTTTAGGAGCGACCTTAGAGTCAATAATATCCTTCACACGGTTAAGCTCCTCTAATGCAATCTCCCAATTTTGCATCAATATCTCTGCAGCTAGTTTTCCCCATAATGCACTCAAACTCCTTTCACTGTTTGTGCACAGGGCCCTGTACTGATACAAATAATCAGCAGCACCAGAGTAGTTTCCACATTCAAACTGGAATTTGGCATACTGATATAATGCTTCTATCTGCTCTGGACCAATCTGGACAACCATTAAACAGATTTTAATCAGTTGAATTATTCGACATAATAGATCTCAAGACATGCCTTTCAGAATTCACGAAAAGCCTGAAAATATCACTATTAATACTTTCACCAACCAAAGACATGTCACTAAAACCAGCATAATGTTCAACCAACATGTCGCATTGATCTTATTCATTTGCAAAGACAAACTTTCAAGTTTCAAGTAAATCATCATACAGAAGTATGCCTCAATCTCTCATGTAGATTGGTCTATACTCTGAAAATGGTACGCACGTTGATGTATTTTCTCATATTCGTGTAGTAAACATGCTCAGAAATTGTACAAGCAATATGAAACTCAACCTGATAGCGATCCTTCAGCATCTGAAGATTGTACTGTTTGTCAGCCCTCAATTCCTGAACTGCATTAGGATTCTGCAGAAATGTAACCAAAGGAGCTGCTGCCTCTTCCAATGCCTTAAGCCTACCAACAACCTCAACTCTCCTCTCCACCATTTCTGAGGCACACAAAATGCAGATACACCTTATTATATTTAAAAAAATATCGAATTTGCTTTAATTTCAAATCGTGATAAGATATGACGATGTTTGTGCAAGCAATGAGAAACTGCAACTTGGAGACAAGAAAACGAATGAAAACCAAAGATCAGCCTAAAACCACTTACTTATTAAGAAGATCAGCTGAAGCAAAGCATGTAGCAATAAAGTAATAATCTCTTAGCTTGAACGCAAATCTTTTAATTTCCAGAATTGTCTTATTTTTGCCATATACTTTATGATCAAAATAAGTATTGATATTATGAACACACGTCCATACATAAACACAAGACAATGCTTAAACTACTGAAGCAAGCACCTCCTTCCAGGCATTCACCTAATGCATAAAGAAAAGCCCAGTCCTAACATAAGAACTGGGTCAGAATAGACTTGAAACATATAATTTAATATGCATGTTCATGTGACTATTAACAGATAAATACAGAACCTATAAATGGAACGCAATCGTCAACGCCCACATAAAAGAAACCACACTTCGATAACATTGAGTAATCTATCAGAAGTATTCAGAACTAGTAGCAATTGAAGCATCCGGAGGTAAACCACTGCTCTTCAACTACAAGAAGCCCAAGGACCCAAATTGGCATAAGCAATTATATTCAAAACAATAATTTTGAAAATACTTAAAACTATCTTCCATCTACAATTACAATTGATCAAAGCACCGCGTGATTGATTTTAAGTGTGGGCTTACTGCTTATATTCAATCATCCAGCTAAGTATATAGGCACCACGACCTTAAGGACCAATACTAGCTTGTTAAAAAGAGCTCACAAATAATCGACCCACATAAAAGAAACTGCACTGACCATACCATTGAGTAATCTATCAAAACTAGTAGCTACAAGAACCAACTGAAGCTTCCAGAGGTAAACTACTGCCCCTCAACTACAAGAAGTCCAAGGACCGACATTGGCATAAGCAATTATATTCAAAACAATAATTTTAAAAATACTTAAACTAACTTCCATCTACAATTACAATTGATCAAAACACCGCATGACTGATTTCGAGCGTTGGCTTACTGCTTATATCCAATTATTTCCAAGCGCTCGCTTGCTGCTTATATTCGATTATCCAGCTAACTATATAGATACCACAACCTTAAGAACTAATACTAGCATGTAAAATAATCAAAGAGGCAAATTATACCCGCCTAAAACAATAATCATAAGCAATGCATACACACATACACAACCAATAACCAAATATATTGATATCACTCCAAAATTCTAGGTTAATAGGAAAATCAATGGGAAAAAAAAAATCAACCAATCTCTTTTCTGCAAATACAAATCACTGTGATTAAAACACTTCGTCACTGTTTTAAAGTGTGCGCTTACTGCTTCGATTTTCCAGCTAAGTACATAGACGCCGCGAGCTTAAGAACTAATACTAGCATGTTAAAATAATCAAAAACGCAAATTATACCCGCCTAAAACAATAATCACAAGCAATACATACAAACATTACATACACAACCAATAACCAAATATATCATCAATACACTTCAAAATTCTAGGTTATTAAAAAAATCAATCGGAAAAACAATTCAACCAATCACTTTTCTGCAAATACACGCACCAGGTGGAACGTCGTCGGATCGGTAGAGTGATTTGTGAATGTCCATGGCGTAATCGACCATGTTAGTGTTGTTAAGCAGCTCTATCTTCGCCTTCAATATATCCTCCTCCGGATACAATCCTCTGTCCTGCAAGAATTCGAGTAATGGGAACACTAGATGCCTGTCCAGCTGCGGCGCAATCCGCGGCGTCAGGTCGTACTCCGACGCCATTATTTCTCTTCGTCTCTCCGGAGTAATTAACCGATACGGTGGTTTTGGTGGCGGAGAGCGGCGGCGATTGGACCTCCGAAAGGTGAGGAAACGTTTGTGCTACTGGTTTTGGGTATTAGGGTTTTATAGGCCTTTTTGATGAGTTCTATCTGTTATATATATATATATATATACATATTATATATATATATATATATGTATATGAATATATAATTAAATTTTTATTCAAGAGATTTTATATCAGTTGATTATAATTTATTTGGTTTTTTTTTTTTTATAAGTAAAATATTATATTACAAACTTTAGTCGGAGCCCTGAAGAGAGTACATCCAACATTCTATTAACAAGTACAATAATATCGTGCATTCACGAGACGATCGAATACAATAATAGAAGTGTTGGGGAAGTGACGGTGGTTGAGATGAGCTATCCAAAGGAGAAACGAGATGAATTGCAAAACGAAATTATAATTTATTTGACTAATTTGAACCAAATCTTCTTTTAATTCAAGTCAATTTTCGTACACAAGTATACTATATTTTTGCAATATATATATTTAAAGTGTATGATATATAAATAAATTTTTTTTTAAATCTATAAATAAATTATTTATTTACATATATATATATATATTATACCAAATTCTTTAATATATTTTTTGTATCTTGAAAGAAGTATTTTAATTTAAGAGCAACCTAAATAAATTCATTATTGACAAATATGTTATCTTTAGAACCAAACTCGTTGTACCTAGACATGTTATTGCATTTGATTTTTACGATAAAATTAAAATTCTACCGAGATTGATATTCGTCACAATAAATAAAAATGACTCACAAAAATTATTTTAAAATCTGAAATCTATAATAACTCAAAATTATCTAATATAAAATTGAATGGTGTTGCCATTATGAACTTAAAATTCCGATCTCTATAATATTTGAATTAATACGTGGTTTTTGGGTAATAAAATTATTACCACGTTATGATATTTGAAGTTCATGTGACACACCAAAAATATTTTAAACTTATTGTAAAGGTCGATTTTACTCAAATACGATGCTTTTGTAATGTATTTTATAAATTAAGTTGTTAACAATATATATATATCAAACCCCCTAACTAATTTCGAAAATTTGCTTCCAAAAACTTTAAGCGAAACATAATAGTTTAATTTTAGTGCATAAATAAAGTTGTTCAGCTCAATTATCGAAGAAAACCAAGAAAAAGTTTAATAAAAATTTATAAACTTATAAAATGTGTTGCTTAAAGCCATCAAATGGCCCCTATAGCTCAGTGGTAGAGCGTCAGTCTTGTAAACTGAAGGTCTGTAGTTCGATCCTGCATGGGGGCATTTTTTTTTTCTATTTTTGCCAATTTTACTCCTGCAATTTTATTTTATCCATTTGCAAGAGGAAAATATGGAAATTTTCTAAATTACTTTTTTCCATTTGTAATTTAACACACAAAATTTTCTATTGCAAAATGGTGTTGCATCTCCTATTACATTTATTCTATGCATAACAAGTATATAAATATTTTCCTTATATATATAAGTTATTTGAATTTTGTACACTTGTCATGTATAGAGATGAATGCGATAGAAGATGCAACACTATTTGCAATAGAGAATCCGAATTGGTAATTTAATGTAGTAGAAAAGTGAATTACATTACGTTATCTGGTCAACAATGCAAGAACACCAGTCAAAATTAAGTCATAAAATTGTTTTATAACTACTTGTGAAAAGATAAAATCTTATGGATTATTTACCCATTTTGTCATCATAAATAAGAAAATTAATTTGGTCGTACCGGAACTAATACATAACGAGCTAATTACATTTGTCCATAAATTATGTATATCGTATATACTCCAAGACTCCAAGTCTCCAAATTAGGTAAAGGGATGTATTCTAACTTCGGTGTACTCCTGAAAATTTTATACGTGTTCGATTTTTTCACTTTTGGAGTTTTATTTTCCCAATAATAAGTGTTAATAGTTAGCTAGAAAAATAAAATGATAAGTAATTCCAATTCAGTTGGCAATAAAATTAGTTATCAAACACGCGTCACTGATTAATACGTTGCAATTAGTTCTCAAACACGCGTCACTGATTAATACGTTGCAATAAAAGATACAGTAGAAAATTGTAATAAAAGATTTCAAGAAGACACTTAATATATATGTTGCAACTCAAATCAAATTTTGTCATACCCAGTAATTATATAACAAATGAATTACATTTGATAAATTTCTTTTTGTAACGAAATTGCATTTTTCATACGGACTATGTATAATCCAAGGATGAAGGGCATATTATATGCTAACACTGTAAATTACTAACGATTAACTCATTGTATGACACGTGTTAGAATTGTCACTTTTGGAACTTGATTTCCCGGAAAAATGGGAAAACAATAAGACCCTTGTCAACTAAGTGTAGCAACGAGAAGACCGTTTTAGTGAAAGAAACAAATCACGAAACAAGTGAATCACGAAACATGTGCAACAATATATTTGACCTAAAACTTGCCATGATTGATCAAGTTCGACCAAATCTAATCTCGATCCCACGAGAATTTGCTTAACAAAAAGGAGAAATTAAAAAAAAAACAAAAAAAAAAAGTTGAGTCTTAGATTTGCATTATAATCCGTTGAAGGCGACTATTTTTGTGTCCAAAGAACATTTTACAACCAAACGTTTTATTGTCCTCCACAATCTTCGGACTCCGTATCCTCTCTCTCTCCTCTCTCTCTCTAGAATGATTTGTTGAAGATATATTAATATATATATATTATATATAATATATATATTAGGCATGCATGCAGTGTAAAATTTATAATAATTTCTCAGATAAATTTTTCGCGAATGCATGTGCTAGCTGATAACTCTCATTCTGTAACAAGCAAAAGAAAATTAATTAAAGGCCACCGCAGTCGCTGGCTGCGCCACCGCCTTCCGACGAACCCTCGACGACGGGCGAACCTTTGAGTTGGAACAATAATGGGCGGCGTAAGCATCCTATTTTCTTCATCACGTGTCTGATTTTCACCTGGATGTTCTTCGCCATCAATGCCAATGAAAATGAAGTTTGTAAGATAAATATGATCATATATATTAATCTATTTACAATTTCATGTTGCATGAAAACTATTGTTTCTTTTCTTCTTATTTTTTTGTGAGAGGTGATAATATTTATTTGATATTAATGATCAACAACGTATGTACAACAAATTGATATATGAAAATGTTATACGATTGTCTTGGTCGGTCAATTTTCGACATTTTCACGTACATTGATTTGGAAAGTATTGAATGATTAATTTTGAGTAAATTGATTGTGATAATTCCTAAATAAAAAATTTGGACGTCGACCATAATTATTCAACATTTTTTTCACAAATACTTGCCTTGAAAAGTATTAAATATTAAATTTTAAAATAAACTGACTGTGATAATTCTCTTAATTATTAGGAAAAATAATTGTGATAATTCCTTAGTAAACTTTTGGAGAAAGAAATGTTTCGGGAAGAATTTGGTGAAATTAAGAATAGGAATACACATGCATTTGAAATCCATAATGATTCAAAATAGTTCAAAATACGTCCTTAAGGATTTGATATGTGTATATAATATATGAAATTATCCAAATAAACTTAATAATTTGCTTACTATAAATTTTGAAATTATACAACAATCCAAAGAGTAAAGCATCATGATTGACATACGTGAATTATCATATGCATGTTCCTCATATATATATTTTCTCCTCAGTATCTTCATTTCTTAATACAAAATCTTTCTTTTGCTCTTTTTGCAAATGTTTTCTTCTTGTTTCTCATTTCTTGTGAATATATAAATTTTGATTCTTAATTTTAAAATTCGTTGGCCCTAGAAGCCATATTTTTTTTTTCTCTCGTCATATAACTAAATATATATTTATTAGCCGTCCTCACAAGCTTTTGTATTTCAAATTCAAAACAATTATAATGACGAGACTCAGCTGAAATTTACTATATATGAATGATTTATGATTATAACAGAACTTAAGGTTCCAAGAGCGCCCATGAAGCACTCATATTTTGTTTAGATATATATTTCCTTTTTCAATCCCGATAGAGCCATAGAGAGAAAGAAGAAAAAGAGAAAAAAAAATTCAATTTTCTTAACATGTTTAGGCCTAACCTATTCATTTCGATTTCTATTTTAAAATGACGTATCATCCTGTATTCCACTTCACTTATTCACGCAAGTCATGTATATAATTGATGTCAACTTTTATAACACCAGGTGTTGTTTTATACACATAAACATGCATAGAGGAATGACATATGAAATAAAACATCATTTTAGAAGATGATCCGAACTAACTGATTTGGTATTGAAAAAGCTAATGAACATCCATTTAACTTTTGGGGGGGAGAACAAATAAAGGGCCAGAAAATTGGGCACAAATCAAACCAGAATGGGAAACATGTGGAACTGGGAAATTCCAATCTCCAATAGATATTTTGATCATGAGGTGGAGATTTTGCCTAGTCTTGGGAAGTTGAACACAAACCTATAAGCCAGCTCCAGCTGCGATCAGAAATAGAGGACATGATATATGGTATGACACTTTATGTTTTTGTTTCATCCAAATAATGTTACTTCACATTCATTGTTTGCTTCTAAGGGATTATAGTCTAGACTTCGGGAAATTGTAGAATAGACTGGGTCCAGTGGAGTCAGTCTATTCAATGTCATTGGATGCAGTGTATTGAGTGATTTTTACTATCTTGTCCCTGCATCAATGGGTGTAGGATGTATCGACCCTGTTGGACCCGATCTGGTATAGAATCACCCCTAGACTTGTTCTTATTTTTCTATGTAAAACTTGATGATAATCTATAGTACTTGCATGTAAGAGAAGGTACCATATATGGCCGGGTTTGGGGACGGAGTCAGAATTCTTCGTCGTAAAGGGCTAGTAGGTATTTTGGCTGGAGGGCAATTGGAATTGAAAATGAGCGAAATTCTGAATTCCTTTTAAATCTACTAATAGAATTTGAGATTGTAGACATGTGACGAGGGCGACCCTTTGAATTCCTTTGATTATAGAATTATTTGAAGCGATGAAAACATTTTTCTTAACGCTTTTTCCATTAAATTCAAGGACCAAACATAGTTTTAGCCACCAATCTGTTTTTTTTTTCTTTTCCAAATCCTAAAACGAACAAATTGTTAAAGAAAAGGAGCTTTTTATAAGAAGTAGAAACATTGGATTGTTTACATAATTCTTAATGAAATTATGATTAATATTCTTACCATTTCTTTTCTTTTTCTTTTCAGGTGGAATGGAGAGGAGATGCAGGGGGTCTTATAATAAATGGCAGTGAGTACAAATTACTACAATGTCATTGGCATACTCCTTCTGAACACACTTGAATGGACAAGGGTCACATCTATATTATTTCATAACTATAGTCTTAATTTAAATACACGATTACTTTAGTACATGTGTGTGTGTGTGTCTATATATATATTATATATGAATTGAACAACTTATTGAAAATCTCAATTTATTTGCAGCTTAAAAATGGAGTTGCACATGGTTCATAACAAACTCTCAAGGAGAAATTGCTGTCGTCGGTATACTATACAAGTTGGGACATCCCGATCCATTTCTTGAAAAGGTTTGTAGTCTTTTTATTAGCCATATGAACTATACACGTTTTACACTTTTTAACTTTTTCCCATCACACTTTGTCGTCTATATTATATGAATCTTGCACGTGTGCGTTATTTAGTGAATTCGCCAAAAACAACATCGCACGCCTCTTGCATGTGATAAACAACGCCCTTTCATACTTACCACATGTCAGAGGCATGTGATGGAATTCAGAGGAATATTAAATCAAAATACACTAAATTATGGCGACATGCAACATTACCACACTACATGGTAATGTGTACAAAGGAAAAAAAGGGAAAGAAGTGCAAAAATTCATGACAAAGAATTTGTGTACATTCTTGGGCTCTTCAAGAATCCACATGTTGTACTAACAATTTAGGATTTTCGTTCTTTTTCGCCTTCCGCAGTTTTGGAACACATGAACTCGGCTACTAACGAAGGAACTGATTTGGGAGTGTGACCCATGGGAATCAAGTTTGGAAGCAGAAAGTATTTCGTACTTCGTTCGGTTCTCTAACATTCCCCCATGTACAGGGGTATTGTTTGGACAATAATCAAGAAGGTGAGTCTATAGACGCGGTTTCGTGCATTTTTGTAACTTCCCGCCCCATAAAAGCGAGGCACAATTGGGGGCTGAACCTGACAGTCCTCTCTTGCTCGTCTCAAGTTTTATATGGAATTCAAAATTTGTCCCTCTTAAAATATTGGAAAATCGCACATAGACACCCTCACTTATTGTGTTATTACCAAAAACCCCTCACTCATTGGAAATTACCAGCACACCCTCCCAACGAGTCTATTGATAAGGTTTACAATGATTAAATTGCAAGAATTTTTAAATACACAGGGGGGTAATTGTATTAATACCTTAACATGAGGGGACTTTAATTAGTTTCCAAGAAACAAGGAGGGTTTTTGGTGATTACACAATAAGTGAGGTGTTCTGTGTATAACTTTCCCAATTGTAATTGACATGTCCCTACTATGAGTCAACATATCTATCTTGATTGTTTTCTCGAACTTGTTTATAATATATGCTCATTTTAAGTACTAATTGCCCTCTGTTTGAGCAAAATATATATTATATCCATCAAGCTAATAATTATGGCTCCGTCCCATTCCTGGTGGGGCTTTAAAAGTTGCAAATACTAATGATTAAGCCATTTCAATTCTTTGAGAAATTTGAAAAGTTGCATTGTGTTGTAGGTAAGGACAGTTTCAATGAGCAAATACGAGCATTGAGGAATGCTGTTCACGATGTAAGTACATAAAAATAAAATTAAGATATTATACTTAAAAACTTTAATTAATTTCAAAGATATATAAACTTCAAATTTAGCCTCTTCTTTTTTTTTTTCTCGAAATGATTATTGATTCCATATAAATAATTTATTTTCTCCCTTGCAGGGATTGAGGAAAATTCAAGAAAACTCAGGATTGAAGGCAGAACAGTATACATGTACACCCTTAGGTCAAGTGATCAACTTGGGCTTCATGGAAGGACAAAATGAAGAGGAAA
>WHWC01000034.1:0-36259 GCA_019426215.1 Buddleja alternifolia | reverse complement strand
AAAGTGGAATATTTATGTTATGAATTACGATTGAATATAGAATTTTGGTGAGAAAAATGGAAAGAGATATAAAAAAATAAAATAAAATATCGTTATTTTTATTAATGTCAGTATTATTAATTAAAGTGCAAAAAGTATCTTTCGCTCAATCTTTTCACTAAATTAAAATACAATGATCAAACATTACGATCAGTGTTTTGTTAAGCTTTACTATAACTTTGTTTTTTCGCTAAATTAGCCTTTTTTTTTTCTATTCTAATAAAAATATTAGTTGAATTAGTTTGTGAAAATCATTCTCTCTTGCTACTTTATATAGGCAAGCGTGTATAATTTTTTCTTATTCGTCAAATTAATTAGGAAATGGTAATGCTTTATAATGTGTATATTCTTGAATAAAATTTTGTATTTTTGCATATTTGTTGATTTATTCTTGTTCTTAATGTTTGAAGACCATTCTTTAAATTCACATAAATTTATGTCTTTGACATTTGATTCGTCTATTTGATTAACTGGAGCCTCATGTTTTTCGTTTTCTATTTCATCTTATTTTTCACTTTATATATGAATGTCAAGTATATATAATCAACGTCTAAGTATATTAGATAATACCAAATACATCTGACATGTATATATGAATTTGAAATACAAGATGATATATCAAATAAAAATAAAATACCATAACCTAATGTTTGGGTAATGCTCTTATTTTGAAGTTGAACACATGGAACTATTTCTCACAAACTATTTATGCGATTGTTCCAAAAGTTATAACACGAACAATAAACTTACATCACATTAAACAGTCGCAACAACTCAATAGTCATGTTTTCGGCTAGACCTACATATCTCAACTATTAGACTGAAATTCTAAATTATGTTGCACAAAGAAAAATTATATTCTCACATGTATCACCTAATTATAAACTTGTTCATCCTTGAAAAGCTGATAATAATAAAATCGACACCACAATGAAGAATTAACTTAAAATGATTGAAAAACAAACAACATTGACAAGCAATGATATAAACAACCAAAGGAGAAGATTACAACAAAACTTGTTCGAACAGAAACATTACATACTAAGTCATTATAAAGATTCATTTCATTGACCATAATATAATCATAGCTAGCCCCGACAAGGAATAAACCAGGTAGCAAATAAGTTGAGTGCCGCAAAACCTAAAAACAGGATCATGGATAGTCCGAGGACGATTTTTCGCCTTGTTTTCTTCTTTTTGTGCTGTTTGTGCATCTTTGTAAATGTTTTTGGATACATATGCTGATACAACGTGAGAGTTTTATCGTCCAACTGGTCTAACGACTCTTTGTACCTGTCAGCGATTATTAATAATGACCCGAAATTGAGAATGGCTCCGATGACCGAAAGAGACAATGGGAGCCAAAAATGTTTGCATTTAAAGGAGGAGGAGCCATTGATGATTACAGTGAGGATTACCCCTTGAAAGACGAAATAGTAATTCGCGAGCTGGAAAACACTGGCTTCCATCTTCAAGATTTGTTCTTCTTTTTTTTCGATTCTTTCTTCTAATCCACGTCGTAAGCTGTGATCCACATGGTGGTTTTGGTTTTCTCTTCCGGCAATATTCTCATCGGCCTCGTTGTTTGGAGGCGTTTGTGTTCCTTCCGTCACATTATCTGCCATATTCACACTAAAATATTTGTAAGTAGAAACCACAAATAACTTATAGAAAGTCCGATGCATGCAAAATGGGGTTGTTTAATCTATATATAGTACTGCTACGCCAATGTTTTCCATCATTTGGAAATCATTAGTATGTAAGCTTTAATTGTACATACATATATATATATATATATATATATATTAAGTGTGTAAGCATTAATATGAGTGGGTTGTTTGAAACACTGCATAATGTACAAAGACTTAAATCTTAAAAAAAGACTAGGTTTAGAGCCATAAATTAATGTGCAGTCATAGAAACACCAAAACCCTAAGTTTAGCTTGAACCAGCTGTGAAGTGAGAAAAAGTTGTTATTTTTACTAAAATATGTTTAAGCTCGAGTCAGGACAGTTCATAAGAAGTACACCCATACCAAACAATAATTCCAAAGACTTCATATAGCAAGAACTGTAGCTTCATCTTTTTATAAGAATTAGGCAAAATTGCAAAACTCGTCATACAATTATAAAAGTGGCTAAGTTAGTTTTGTACACTGTAACATTGACAATTTAAGGGCGGTATTTTTCATTTTGTTGCTGTTTAAGGACAATTGTATTAGAAATTTAAAAAGAAAAAGTGGCCGGAAAGTGGCATGTATCAGTCATAGGACAATTTAATTTGGCAATTTCTCAATTTTGGGTGAAAACAACAATTGATATGCACGTAAAGACTAAAATGAATTACGCACTAAGACTAAAATATAGTCTAATATTTTCCACTTTTTCTCTTAATTTACAAGACTAAAATTGTAGATGCACCTAGCACAAACTGCAATTTTATTATGTAGATTATGATGAGTGGTATTTTTAGTCCTCTCCTGATAAACTTTCCTTTCAAACAAAATCATTCCAAATCTAAAAGGGCACATGCTCCATATACGTGCAAATTCCAAAACAAATTTCAACTTTCGGCAAAAATTTTCATTAATCTGTGGATGATTACTGTCCTCAAATTATCAATGTCGCTATTTACAGGACTAAGTGTGCCACCAAATTCAAGGTACAAAACGAATGTTGGAAAATTCTATGCTAGATCGGGACAATAATCTCAGTCCATAATACAACATCGGATCGAAATATATTATAATAAAAGTCTCATTGATCATCCCAATTCAATGATGTATTATGAACCAAACCATTCGGATAGGACCACCTAAAGAATATTAGAGTTTGCCTCAATATTAATTAATAATCATGGAATAACATTAGCACCCTTTTCTATGTCAAACAAATATAATTGATATGGTTTAGCAATATTTGCTTTTTATTTTGACTTAACTGGTTGATAGTTAGGAAAATTGATCCTCGTACCTTTTCGTGAAGTCTTTCAAGTATTAATTCTTTATAATTTGTTTGGATATTAGGTAAAATTGCACTTTTAGTCCCACAAACATAGCTACATGCGCACTATTGATCCCCCAATTTTACGGGACTTGCACATTTAGTCATATAGGATGAAATTTAGTTGCACTAGTCTTGGCCGTTATAAAAATGACGAAAACAGTTAATCAACTTCTGAAAATTGCATAGCCCCCCACCAAAATTAAAAAAAATAAAATGTAAAACTGGCAAACTCCCCCATTGGTTTTGAATATGTTTTTCCCCCCTTTTGTCTTTTTTCTTTACCCTTTTCCCTCTTCTTTCCCTAGGCTTCAACAAACCAACTCCCTGACCACTAACCCATCTCCGTCTTTCTTTAAGATTTTTTATATATCTACAAAAATCAATTTTTCTTATTTTTTCCCTGATTTGTTTATTTTTGTTTAAGATTCTTTTATTGATTTTTTCAAAAAGAATATAGATATTTCTTATTGTTCTTATCTTTGATTGAGTTTTTTAATTTATGAAAATTCTGAGTTTGTCTTTTTGTTATTGTTCTAAAAAGAATATGAGTTTTTCTTATTTTCTTATTTTTTTTGATAGTCTTTTGAATTTTTTGAAATTTCAAGTTTTTTTTCTTCTTTCTTAGAAATGTGTTAAAAATAAGAAAACTTATTTTTTTTTAGAAATTGATAAAAAAAAGGGTATAGATTAAACAATAATAGAAATTCAAAAAAAAAACAAGAAAATACCGGAAACACAAATAAAACAAATTAGGAAAATAGGGTACAAAGTTTGAGAAGGCAGAATAGTTGAGAAAAATATGAAAAAATAGAAAACAAATCTGAAAGATAAAAAAATAAGAAAAACCAGCAAAAATCATGGAAAATACATCTAAACGGTGGAAGCGTGGCGGCGCTAGGTTGAGACACAACCTATGAAAATAGAGACGCGACGGTGGCCTCTCAATATGGGGTGGGCACACGATAGTTTGTTGGAATGTGGGTTTGGAGAGATTCAGGTGGAATTGGTGATATTGGATCTAAGTGACGTGCGATGGGCGATAGTGACAGCTGACAGGGGCGGGACGGTTGCAGCAAAGCTGCATCAATGGAGGCGAGTTGCATAAAGGTGATTAGGGAGTTGTTTATTGCAGTCTAGAGGAAGATGAGGGAGAAAAGGAAAGAAGAAAAAAAGAAAAAAAATAATAGGAAAAACATATTCAAAATCGAGGGGGGGGGGATTTGCAAGTTTTATATAACTTGGGGGGTTTTATGCAATTTTTAGAAGTTGACGAATGGTTTTCATCAATTTTTTTACGCTCAGGACTAGAACTCAATGTGTAACAAAATTTTATCCTGTGGAATTAAATGTGCAAGTCCCGTAAAATTTGAAAGCAATAACGTAAATGCACGTAACTATTTTATAGGATTAAAAGTGCATATTTCCCACAATTGGGTGGATAGTTGTTAGGAAAATTGATCCTCGTACCTTTTTGTAAAGTCTTTCAATATAATTTCTTTATAATTTGTCTGAATATTATAATGTTTCAATGATATGCAACTTCGTTAGTTTTCTCTTATCAAAAAATACAACACTAGAATATATATTATATCATTCTATTGATTCGAGATCGGCTAATAAACAATAATTATAAACAAGACGCTAGAAAATAATATATTTTATATCATTCTATTGATTCGAGATCGGCTAATAAACAATAATCAGAAACAAGACGCTAGAAAATAATATATTAGTGATAAGATATCAAGTGATAATATTAAAATTGTCACTAATTAAATCTATTGATTGAATAACAAGATTTTTTGTTTTGTTCCAAAAGTAATTTTCAAAAATTTAATAGTAATAAAAATTATATAAAAGTGGTCACTCAATATAACTAGTGACAAAAAAATTGTTGTCACTATAAATAATTATTTGAGTAGGGCGGGCTGTAAACGAGTCAAATCGAGCCAAAGAAGTTGTTTCAAGATTGCTTGAATTATTATTGAACTTTAAAATTTGTGTCTGTGTTTGAGCTTGATTTGATTGTTATATGAGCCGAGCTCAAATGAGCTTTAATCGAGACGAACATGAGTCGAGCTAGAGTAATTTGATTTTTCTCAACATATTTTTCTATATTTTACTAATAGAGCCGAGCTCGAATCGAGCTTCAAAACTTATCAACACAAAAAAGTTGTTCAACTTGATTTGATATGTTAATGAACCCAACTCAAACGAGTTTGAATAGTTTGATTAATCTTTTAGCCCTATAAGTGACATATATTCAGTGACAACAAATCTAATTATCACTATATTTGTGTTGTCACTAATTATCATTAGTGACATTTTAAAAATAATTTTAGTCACTAAAATTTTTTATTGTGACAAAGCAAATATCATTGTCCCTAATTATATTAGATATAGTGACGACTTTAACATTGTCACTTTATATTTTATCACTAATATTAGTTTTTGTTGTGACATAATATCATTCGTGGTCCATCAGGTTTTAATTTTGTCCCGGTTTCATCCATCAAGTCTAAACTGCACCCCCATTGATCCTTTAACTTTCAAAATGAACTTATTTTAGTCTCGTGGTTACAGTTCCACTAGGAATTGACAAAAAATGAATATATATTTTTGCATGTACTGAATATTTTGTCAATTTCTTGCAGAATTATGACTTTAGTGAGATGATTTTGAATGTTGTGCTTACATTTAATAAGTTATTGATTACAACTTGAGGGAATATTTTCCGATCCTACGAAAGATCTAATGAAAGATCTAATGGTTGAGATCTTATAGAAAATCAGATATTACAAATAAAATCTAACACTTGATTGCAGGTGATCCAGCAGTTTCTAATAAATGACTAGCTATAAGCATAATAGTTATTAAAATGAGGGGCATAACTGACATTTCTTAAAAAAAATAGACGACGCTAAAAATGGAAGTGTGCAATCTAAAAACTATATAGGAATATCTATGATTATTTTTAACACAGTAGAATTTCTTTCAAGTAATCCCGAATGCATGTCCTTTTATTGTTTAATTGCCAGTTCGATCCCAATTTTTATTTCAAAATATTACTCATAGTAAAAATAATTCACAAATTATTACTATTTGAAAAACCTTTTCTAAATTATTACAACACATATATAATGTCTTTGATACACAAATTTATTTATTTAAAAATTCTTTTTGAATACTTTATTGGCCCACGTAGATTTACTAGTTGTAGTTTCCTATTTCATTTCGTAATCTATAGGTAATTTCCAACTTTTACACCAAAAACTTGCTGAATTTACTATTTTAGCGATAAGTTTCAATAAATTTCCAACAATTGAGCTTAGCGAACCCGATTTTTCTTCTTGTTGAGTGTGAAAGTAATTTTCAACGTAAATCTAAATTAATTGCTGTACTCAAATGTCATTATATGAAAATGGCAGTAGGTAATTATTCAAATTGAAGTTCAGGAAGTAGAGATCTAATGCTAATTATTTGGTCTTCTTTGGATTGTTAATTATATAATAAGCCATGTATGGATTTCACACCAAAAATATTTATATTGATATTAGGGATAATATGAGTAATATAGTGAGATATAATAATTAATATAAGTGCTAGACTGTAAATAACAAAAATTTAACGTGGTTCGGTCCAAAATCAGACCTACGTCCACGGGGTATCAAAAAGTGTTTTTCACTATGCTTTAGTTTGGGTATTTGTACAAGTTTTTGATGAGTAGGGAACGATATGGTTAGTCAACTATACTAAATATACATATAATAAGTAGAGTAAATCAATATCCTTCTATTTTGAGATATATTCAATCAAGGCTTAATCAATATTAATCATGATATATGGCCAAATCTTGTCATGGGTCTTCAATAAGGAAAATCTTCTACTTGATTGATTCTTGTCTCTAGTCTTACCTTATATAGAAATATTTTCCTAGCAGGTTCAGGTTGACATGTCTTCTATCTCGGGTTGGATATCTTCTAGAAGGGATCCGGGTCTGTCTCCCTTAGGGGTTTGAGCCCATTAAGTCTTGGGCTCATCAACTTAGTCCAAAGTCCAATTTCCACCTACATCACCATGAATATTAATTTATTTATTTTGCCAATTGCATTGAACATTATTTACAAGGAGAAAATGTAGTTATTTCCAAGATGAATTTCTATTACGATTAATGAGGGTAGACAATTTGACTGCCCAAGCATTAAACTCTCTTCATTTCCCTCATCTGATCACCTTAGGCTTCGTTTAGTTCCCGTGATGATTGATTGCAAATTTTATCCACATTATCATTTGATTAGAAACTTTACTTTGCATTAGTTTTATTGATCGACTCTTAACTTGCTATATTCTCTCATTTCATGCGAGTGTGAGACTATCTGTCGCGCTGTTTAAAATTTACCATCTCTACTATATATAAAGGGAGATATATATGAAGGTATAAGGCATTACAGTAATTAATTTTGGTTTGTACATTTTTTGGGTATGACATTTTATTTAAAGTTTTGACGAGTGTCAAAAATGGTTTATTTCACTTATCTCATTTATTTCTTCTACACGGTTGCTTCCTATCTCTTTTATCTCTCTTCTCTCAAACTTTTTTCCTTATTTCTCTGCAAGTTATTTTTAATCCATTTTTCTTTCTCTTTCTTTATAATAATTTTGAACTACTTTTTTTTATTTTATTTCTAACTAATAATAATAATTAACATGAAATCATAAGTAAAATTTGTGCTACATAATTTCAAACAAGATATGTAGTCGAGAAATTCTCATATTACAAAATAATAAATAAATTAGTTATCTTTATAAATTTTAAATAATGAAGCACACATATCGACTGTGCCACCGTGATTAGTATATATTAATGAAACAATACTATTTTTCAATGGATTGTTATGAAATTTCAAACATAGTCTCTTCCGTCCATCTTACACTTGAGGAAATCCCACATAAATATTTATTGTTTATCCTGGTAGATTAAATCAGCGGCAGTACTATCTCATCTAGTGTTAAATCAGCTTTAGTGGCTTAACAAATGAATTTATATATGACTCATTTTTAGCAATCATGTCTTATGTAGCACTTTATGCCTTTTAATTATTAGGGTTAGTTACACTAACTAACCTCTTATTTAATATAATTACAGTCCAGATTGTTTATTTTGAATTTTTGAGCAAATAATAAATAGTCCTCTCTTATAATAAAACATTATAGTCTCCCCTTTCGGTAAAAAAATTAAGGGAATATGCTAACATCATTGAAAAATATTTTATAAATTTCCTATTTTGCCCTTGAGGAGATGAATGTAATTTTTTATATTAAAGAGAATATAATTGTAACTTCCAATTTAGTATTAAATAAATAATTTTGTAAGGACTGAAAACATCTTAATAATGAAGTGCAAATTCGATTTATGCCAATTCGATTATTTTTTTAAAAATAAAAACATATATCGAGTTTCAATTTATTTTAAGAGTAATATCATAATTCAATGCAGATAAATTTAAATTAATAAGCTGCCAAAAATATAAAATCAACTAATAAACCAAAACAACGTTTAAACAAAACAAATATATATAAGACTATAATAAAAAAGAAATTTAAATAAGTTATTATAAAAAATATATATAAAAAAAGTAGCAGAAGTTAGTTGTGGGGGGCAAATGTAAGGTTTTATTATAAGAGAAGGGTGTATGTTGTATGATCCAATAAAGTATATTGCACTGCAATTACACAAAATAAGAAGGTTGTTAATGTAATTAACCCATTTTAATTTTTTTAATTTTTTAAAACAAGGGTAAAATTGACATTTTATATTTTCCGTCACGTTTGACTAATGGTTGGTAGCCAGAGGAGGATAAATGTAAGGTTTTATTATAAGATGGTGTATTTATTATGGTCAACAAATAAGCGGAGTGGACTGTAATTACACTAAATAAGAGGGGTAGTTAGTGTAATTAACTCTAATTCTTAAAGTCATGATGATATTATTTTGTTGTAGAAGTTGGAAACATAAGTTTTCATGGAAATTACATATAAAATATGTTTGGCTTATGGGAATTGTTAGAGAAAGAAAAAGAATACACACGAGGAGCAGCATTTTCCATGTTTGGTTACTTAGAGAAAATGAATTAGGAAAGAAAATACGAGAGAAAATTTGAGACAATACATTTATTTTCCTCACCATTTGATGAGGAAAAGGGTGGAAAAAGAAAAATAATTTTTCTTATATGTTCCTTTCTTTTCACTAGCAATTTTTTGGAACCAAATAGGATGTAAAAGTAATAATTTAGAAAATATTTTTCAAATAGTAATAGTTTGGGAATTATTTTTTGGAAAAAAATTCCTTCGATGCAGATTTAATAAATAAACAAGAACATTAATTGTGATTTATGAATTTTACATAAAAAGAAAGAGAAAAGTCATACAAATTAAACAAATCAAAGTGCCCAAGACACCATGAAGATATTACAAATTTCTTGGTTGTTGTTACTATAATTGTATTAATATTAATACAAATACCATTGTAGCGAAATTTCGTGGAAGCTTCATTTCTATGACTAACTCTAAGTTATAATCTTATCAATAAATCAGAAAAGTTGATCAAATGGAATTAGGTAAAGATTAGAAAAATTTGAACATTACCAATATTTTATTAAAAAGTTTTATCAATCAATTAGGTAACTAAAGATTAGCGTAATTAGCGGCGGCGACGACGTTCTATTGGTCGTCGGAAAATTCTATTATACGGAGTAACGGCTAGGACATAACATAACTATCATCATAATATTAGTGGAGTTGCTACCTGGCAGTATATGTTATGTGCGCACAATAATCTCAAAACCAATATATCTCAATATCCTCATAATTAGGGATGGATTCAGAATCACTAGAGGAACTTAATGTGAATTACAAGGAGTTGAGGTCCTTGATTGAAATTCTGGAGAAAAGAATCCAGTACTTACAATCTAACGCCTCCCAATTGGCGGGAGCGTACGTGATTTTCGAAGGTATAATGTATATGCAGGTGCTTCTTCCCTCCGTTACGGTGCATGGAACGTGGTGGATTCCGTTATGTCTTTCAGCTTTCGTTTCGATTGCGTTCTGGCTGTCGTTTATAAACTCCGTTAGGGATTGGGTTCGAGTTAGAGGGCAGCAGGATCGTGTCTTCATGGAGCAGGAAAGGTTGTACCGAAAGATTTACTCGACTCGGAGTGGCCGGAGTCAAAATGACGACGCTTTGCAGAGTTTAGCGAAGCCTTTCGCGTTTGTTCGGTTTCAACGGTATGCGTGTGTCGGAGCGATACATTGTGCCCTATTCTCCTTCACTTTGCTGCTATCATATGCTCTTCTTACCATTTCCAAACCCCTATAAGTTGAGTTGAGTTGAGTTGAGATGGGCTCAAAATCAAATCCTGTTTGAGGCTTTGACCTAGATTAGCAAATACTCACCCGTCTATTTCTTATTCATGCTTCAAACATGTACGTATAATTAATATCAAACTTATGACACATGCAGGTGATGAGTCGTATTATTCATAGTCTTGAATCGTTGTAGATGTAATTATACGGAATAATGTGTTATTATCTCTATTTTCAAATTAAACGCTTGTATTGTAGTTTACGAACATAGCCTACTATCTTCTTAATATACGTTTACATTAATTGTGTATTTCAAACTTCTTGATTTTCTTTATATATATTACAAAATGATGTTTTATTTTGTATTTTATCTTAATTTGAGTCAAAATAATAGGGTCTCGGTGGGAGATAAGTTCGAGAGTGATTTAGATGATCCGGGTTGACAACTACCTAAAACCAAAGAAAATTTCGTTAAAGCCAAGTTGGGATTTGCTCCACCCGCTGACGTTTAAGTCCGTGATCAAGTTTTAGGTCGAGTTCGGCTTAGAGAGAGAGAGTTATGACATTCATAACATACCTCCAAAGTGTCATGTAATGAGGATATTTATAAATTTTGTCTATGTTGTACAGTCAATTAGTGGACACTTAACATGATTCAGGGGTGCCACGGGCCCTTGATCAACGGTTGCTAGGTGGGTCAATGGGTGGATTCGGGTCGGGACAATCCAAACCCAAACAAAAACACCCGAATCCTTTGGCTTTTTTCAAATTTTTGAGCAGTATAGGGGGTGTTTTTATAAATGGAATTACTACCTAGATATATAATTAATACCCCCACTTCATCGGTCTAAGGAGTAGAAGTGTTACTGAATTTGAGTCTTTGCGTAGAGCTTGAGGTGAATATATCCTCATGATACATTGACCACAATCTTTGAGGGCCAAGGTCGAGTTTTTTGTATAATTAAATATTTTTGTTGATGCAATCAGCCTCCCTTATTTTGTCTCAATTTTGGATGGAACGCATACAATCTTTGAAGTTTTGCTATTGCGAGCGACATGTGAAATTGTGATCTAAAAAATATTTAGGATGCTTTCCATTAATGTGAATGGATATTTTGTCTTCTTATCTCTGTGCAAGTTTTGATATTTTCTGGGACTTTGACATTGGTTTCCATACTAGCGGTCAAGGACACTTGCCATCCTATTTTACTCCTTTTTTCAGGATTGTAGATAGTTTTACCAAGATTTTCCCAGACATTACGTCCTACACATATAGGGGTGTAAGGTGAGTTGAGCCAGCTCATGAGTCTAGCGAACTGGTTCGATTAGAGCTCGGCTCGAACTCCTTCCAGAGCCGAGCTCGAACTTACTTATAATTGTTCACAAGTTCGTAAGCTAGCTCCAGAGCTTTTATTATTATTTTTTATATCTTTATATATCACTATAAATGCTCATATTTCATAAAAATATACTTAGAATTTTATAATAATACTAGTATTAATATAAGGATAATATATAAATTATGTATAATTCATCAATGCATGATATATATGTTTCTACAACTTAAGCTAAATAAACACATTTTCACTACCTCATATATTGTAAATATTATTTAATAAAATATACACAAAATATTATTTGTTTTATCTTGAAATGTATTTTTATAATTATTATGATTTTAATTTTGTAATTATTCTATACAATATTAGCATATTTTGATGAATAAAAAAATTAAATTTATTTTATTTTATTTTTGAATAAGAATAAAATGATTTAATTAATTTTAATTTAAACTCGAGCTCTAGCTCGACTCATCTACTTCGAGCTCGAGCTTTAGAAAATTAGGCTCGTCGTGCTCAAGATCGAGCCTGAAAATTTCATCAAACTCGGCTCAAACTCGACTCGTTTACACCCCTATAGGTCGATGTCGTTCACCATAATCTTTTACTTATTTTTCAGAGGTGTAGATAATCTAACCAACTCTCTCTTAAACGTTGGGTCTGCGTCATGATACGTACTCTATCCAGAGAGACCCGGCCAAGATCAACCAAATACATGGCGGACGAAAAACAGCAGAGGAAAGGCCACGAAAAATTTACCGCTTCAACAAAGGGAGCTCCAGCTTCCACCTCAACTTTGCCCCTGAACGGAAAGCATGCATCAAAATCAAGCAATTTCAATCAACTATTTATTTTTGGGTAATCTAGTGTAGAATAAAGAGAGAGCCAAAAAGTGCCAAATGCTATGATCACCTTTTGGAAGTCATGCATGATGGTGCAAGAGTTGTTGGCCCTTTTTTAGTACAAGAATTTCGGAGCACCTTCACTATTTTATAGTTCTATTAAAAAATAAATCGAAATTTGTGTTTTAGAATTAATAAATATTTTAGAAGGACTAGTGGTCGCCAAGAGACGGTGCCAGGTGGGGGCGGCCCCCAAGAGACGGTGCCAGGTGGGGGCGGCCCCCTCAACTTTGTGAATTTTTTTCCTTTTTTGAAATTTGACATGTAGACCTCTCGAAATTCAAAATTTTTGAACTTTTTCCCATTTTGTTTGTATTCGCCCCCCAAATTCCAAATTCTGCCTCCGTCCTTAGGTGAGGACATCACTTCACTAAACCTCTTCCATGTCGCTTTCCCTAGTTTTCTTTTCTCTTTGTAAATGAGTTTGTGAGGCCAAACGTTATTTCAGTTTTAATAATCAACATTTTAAGAAATATTTGAGCAAATGACTTATTTGTTTTTATTTGATAATGATAGGTTAGTTTTGTATCAGAAATTTTAGGAATTGGTACAAATGTCAAATTAAATGAGAATTTGAATGACCGCGCTAGTTATAGTAATTGATTTTAGGGGAAATTGCATTTTTGGTCCCATATGTTTGGCCTTTTTCGATTTTGGTCCCATTCATTATGAGTTTCTCACATTATATCCCATAACTTTCAATTTTTCTCACATTTGGTCCCATTGAAGGATTCCGCCCAACACTTAACGGTCAACTCCGTTAGTCAACATTTTGACCAAATTTTTAAGGAGATTTTGTGCGTGAGTGATACGTGATATTGAATAGAAATATCGTGATATTGAACATAATTCGTGTGTGAGTGCATTCATGCACGAATATTGCCCAAAAAATTCGGTCAAAATATTGACTAACGGAGTTGACCGTTAAATATTGGACGAAATCCTTCAATAGGACCAAATGTGAGAAAAATTGAAAGTTATGGGATATAATGTGAGAATCTCGTAATGAATGGGACCAAAATCGAAAAAGGCCAAAGTTATGGGACCAAAAATGCAATTTTCCCTTGATTTTATGAATGGTGTTTAACATGAAATAATAGGTAAAAGTGAATTAGTTAAATGTATTTTTATAGGTTAAAGTAATTGATTTTATGTATGGTGTTTAACATGAAATAATAGGTAAAAATGTATTAGTAAATGTATTTTTATAGGTGGAAAATGCAAAGGATTTTTTTTTGAATGCAGAGAGAGAGGGACCCTAACGAAACTAGCCCAACAGACCCGGAAAAATAGTCGTTTGTCTTAACCACGTAAGACCATTCCGATCTTGCTCCAATAGACTGCACAGGTGCGGACTCGGGGATTGTACCACATGTAGGGTGTGCTCAAACCCCTTTTTGGATAGATCAGCCGCCACTCGATTAGCCTCGCATAGAACATGGACTATATGCTAATATGCGATAACACTTTCATGTGTTGCCTCTAAGTTATTTGAGAAATTAGAAAAAGTGAGGAAAAAAAAGAAATTTGAGTAATGTATGTTTGCATGTAAGTTATTTGAGAAAAAATTGTAATGATTAATATTAATGGATATATCTTTAATTTCTTCAAAATATGTTTGACCGTGAGTTATTATGTAAAAACATTTTCAAAATTCAGTGCCCAAAATTGAAACAAACCAAAAACTTAACAAAAAAGGTTTCTTCTAACTTTCAGTTTGGATAAATACTTCCAAGTACGATCTTTAATGAAATACCTTCTTTAATTAAAACATCTCCGTATTATTGTCCTGATAATGAGTATAATTCTTCTATTACTTCTCTTAAACCGATTACTTAGATACAGTAAATGTGTAGAGACTACAATGACCCAATCAATCACCAAACTCTCTCATCAACATATATATTGATTTGACCAAAAACTTTCTTGGTCATTTGTATCCCTCAACATCACATAAAATTACCGATAAACTTACTGAGGATAGATCTCCGTGTCACCTGCTTTATCATAATGCGGAACTGCCCTCAAAACACACCATTTTGTGATTTTCTCAGAATCATGTGGTGCGTCAAATTGAGTAGAAACTGTTGGGGATTTTTCTTTAAATTGGAGAATAAGAACGAACAAAGAAAATGCAATTTAGAATATGGTTTCGAAGAGTGTACGAATCACTTTCCTTAAAGTGATATTTGCTCCCATTACTCGTTTGCTATCGGGTTTATATGGCAAATCACTTCTAGGATACGACAAAACTATTAAGACTTACGAATAGCAATTTCGGAAGTCCCCCTTCAAGAACTTCTTGAAAGAGGTGTAAGCGAAAAACGCAGGAAAATTTTAGATTTCTTACTATAATTTTATGGCATCAAAATTGGTGTATTTATAGATACTAGTGAATAACACGTGAATTATATGATCTCGTTAAAAAAATCATATATATAGTTAATTCGAAAATATTAATCATATCAAATGTAATTATTACATTGATCATGCAATTATTGGTTACATTCTACAAAACCGAGCATGTACAATAACTTTCCTTTGCTTAGAGATGTTCAACTTTGAACTTGTTTTATCATACCCATCATCACATGATATACCTTATTTTTGAAAATTAATTTACAAAGTTTCAAGGAATAGAATAGAAAATCTATATTCACTTATTTGTTTTTTGCTAATCAGAAGTTACAAAACAAAATTGAAGTTAGGTTTATTCTTACAAATTCAATGTAATTATGGAAGGATACATATTCTTAATCAGCTATGTATTTAGGAAATCAATATTTTAACTTGAAGGTATACGTTCAATAAATTTAAAATTTTCAACTTAAAATATACATAATAGGAAATGGTTTTTCGTTAACTAAATAAGCAAATTATTTTATTTTCTTTGCATGTATTAATTACTCATAGATCATCTACATAGAATGATATCAGTCTTAGTCTTCTAATCATATGCATTTTACAATTATTGTAATTAACTGAAAGCTTATTTGATTTAAATCATTTTTATAAGATTATTGAAAACAAATATATAAAGTATCAAATTAGACTTATCAATATCTACAACGTTATTTTTTGTTATCAATTAAAAATTATATTTTTCACATTTTCAAAAGATTCCGACGGCAATGATTAAATGACTGACTGAAGTGCCACATTTTACATGAGTTGGGGAGTCGAGTGCCAAAATGTTTAGGTTGAAACAAAGTGCTCTCAGCGACATGGTTGGGGGGGGGGGGGGGGGGGGGGCTTTCAATTTTCACCCTATACTATATATTGACCAAACTTAGTAATTCACATGTAAAGTATTTTAATTTTTAAAATTTTTTTTTGTACCCTTGAATCTTATTAAGGGTAAACTACATTTTGCCCCTCTAAACTATGTATTGACTATGTCTCAAACACTCCACTAAACAACTAAATGTAACATTTAGCCTCTTAATTTATTCAAAATAAATTTGATTTTCGCAAATACTTATTGACTTGATTTTATTTTCAATTTTTTTGCTATTTTTCTCCTCTTCACAATATGTTATTTCTTTCCCCCTTACTCTTCATTCACACCTTGAAAATTATATTGCCGTTGGAAATTTTAGCATATTCTAAGCATGAATATATATACATGGTCACATTTCTTTAATTTCTTTAAAAATATCATGTTTATCTTTCAAACCGAGACTTTTTCTGGATGCACATTTGGGGTAATGTAAATTATTTAATTCGTTTCAGTTGATGTTTTTACTATTAGTAAAATGGCGAAATCTAAACGAAAAAAAAGGCTATCTAGAAAAGGTGCAAGCTTTTAAAATGTGTAAATTTGTCCTTAATAATTGATAACTTTATTTTCCATTAGGGGTGTACGACATGCAGATTGGGGTGATTTTTCTATTTTTTTTGGTCCGACTTGATGTTTTGCAGTTTTGAAGGTTTTAACCTTGGTCCAACCCGACAAACATTGAAACTGCTGTTCAACTGGGTTGGGTGGGTTGGGACAGGTTTTGTAGTTTGATACTCTTTTTTCTTTTTCTTTTACTTAAGTTATTCATAAAGTGTTAAATTACTTGTGCATTATTTAAAATTTTATATTATATTACTATACTTCCAATATCGATGATTATATTTGATAGATTTTGCTCATTAAAACATAGTCGAAGTGTGTAAAATATGGCTTGAAAAAGTATTATCACAAACTAATAACTCCAACTTGTACAATAATAAACAAAAGACTGATCCAAAATATTTTAATTTGACGGAATATGCAAGTCTAAAGATGATTAGTTTGTTGTTATCTAAAATCACACAATGCTGAAATATCAAACTAATACATGATTGTAAAATTACAATCTTTTCGTGCAAAACTTACTTTATTATAAATTTTTAGTATTAGATTGTTAGTTATGAGATATCAAAAAACAATCTAACAACCTACCTTTAAGTTTTTATGTAAAGACCTATAAATTGTATATTTTCATTCCCACAAAAATATACATCATGTTCTTTTTCTAAAAACTCAGAAAACTTAATTTGTTGTCCCGTTTTTTTTAGAAAATCACCACCACACTTCATTCAAAAATATGTTGCTTAGAAAATAATATTTTTTTTATTAGGACACAATCAATTTCATAAATGCAATCTTTATGAAAATTTTTGTTGGATAATTAGAAGGATGACATAGTTGTGGAATTTAACATATGCTTATAGATCAATGTTAATTTATTAGTTTTTATCCACCAATAAAGTTTCATTCTATGTGCAATCAGCAATATCATCATATTTTCTCAAAATAATTTTAGTTTACTTTAAAATTTTAAATCAAATGGTAGTTTGTCACATGTTCAAAAATTAGAGGATGTTTTTTATAATTTTGCAATACCTTAGAATCAGACCTTAGGATGCTCAACGTAATTATCTTATATATATATATATATATATATATATATATAGAGAGAGAGAGAGAGAGAGAGAGAGAGCACCTGCAGATCCGTCGAGCAGAAGTACTTTTTGCTCTTCTTTAAACAAATCTGACGGTGAGATCGCCGCCCTCATTTTCCATCTCGAGATAGATGGCCTTAATGTTTTAACATAGGGTCTCCTCTCTAAAAACAATTCATCTCTCTAGAGAAAAGTGTCGCTTAGAGTTTCCTCTTCCGCAGAGCGCCACCTCGGCAACGGTTCGGCTTATTCCGAAGGACTTCTTTTCCTTCTTCAGGTTCCACCTCAGCTAAGATGGAGACTCTCAACCCTTTTCTCCTTTTTCTCCCCACGAATGTTACCAGTCATCCATGGTTGCCACCGCTCTTCACCTCACTGGTGCTGGCACCGAAACTCTCTTCCACCAACAGATCCGTCGCCTCCTCCATCAGATCTGGTCGCCGCCACCCCGTCGTAGTTGACATTGCAAAATCCGACTGCTAAGTTCTTCAGTGGAACTCCAAGCCTCTGCTTCTTGGGTTTCTCAACCCTTCCTGTGAAGAAAGAGCTCTTGGCCCCTCTCTCCTCCCTTGAGGCAGAAGGGGAAGGATATCAAGGGCCTGGGTAGCCGTTGAGTTATCAATATGCCTAGACACCTTTGACGCCTTTGGTGTTAATGTGGTGGTTTTTTAATTGCATTTTTTTTACTTTACTTGTTTGAAGGTTTAATTTTAGTGTTTGTGTTTCTTAGTTGCTATGTCCAATTGGTTTTGAAGCAGATCTGTGTGTGGAAGATTGATTGTTGGCGGTTCATTGGGAGTCTTCTCCTCTTCCTTGAAGAAAAGGCTCATCTTCATTGTATCAATCCCAACCACTTGATGGCAAGGGACCCCGAAGTCGAAGTTCATGTCACTTGTCTACAATTTGAGATTTCACCTTGTGTCACTTATGTTACCTCTTTTTTCTCGTATCAATCTTATCTATTGATGCTTCAATTTACCGCCTTAGTAGCTCCTATTTTGTTAGGATTTGGTTTGGATGTATTTTTGGTTGTATTTGTACTCTTTTTATGATTAAGGGAAATTAAGGATTGCTCGATCAAAAAAAAACTCATCATGGTGCAAAACAAGAAGGGTTAATTTTGTCATGATGATCAGTACTACTACTACTCTTGACATGAATCTCTTGAGGCTTCTTCTCCTCCATCAATTTCCTGGCGAATTTGGAGAAGCTTAAATTTTTCTTCCAGCCGGCGGGGATGCGATACTCTAAGGGGCCGTAGTCCTTCATTACGAGCGGGACTAGGGTTTTGTTTTTGGCTTTTATGCCCATTTATTTTTCAGCCTTTGCATTCTCCTCCACATACCCACCCCGATGTGTCATTGGCCATTTATTTTAGCCTATTTTTTTACTGTACCTTTTAAGAAAATTTCGTAATATACTCGTACGTAATAAATGATAAATTTTTTCCATCCCGTAGTTATCTAACTTGGGTTGGAATCGGTCCATGAATACCTTAGCTTGGCTAAGTTTCCACAATAGCATGTAGCTGTAACCATTTTTGTGGAGATTTTTGATTTTTCAATTTGATTTTTGATTTTTGGTAATGAAACAATGAGGTCATTCCAAGCATTTTTGGGTGCCAAAATGAAGTTGTTCCTGCTTTTGTAGGGGATAAAAATGTAAAAAATAAAAAAATGACCAAAGCTAGATAGAAATTCCAGAAAAAGGATCAAAGTGAAATAGAAAAACCTTAGTTGACCGGTGTCTGTAGTACACACGCTCAATTTCCATTCAATCTCTACCGGAAAAGACTAAAGTGAGAAGAAATTATAACTTTAGGGACAATAGCGTAATAAACTTTACTTTAGGGATGTAAATGAGACGAACATAATACTTTAGGGACTATAAATTAATGACATTTGTCCTTTAATATTTTTATCATCAAACACTATTTATCTATGATACCGTACGGATATTAATACGAGGACAAGGATACAATAAGATATGGATACCTAATATGACAAATTTTATAATTTTAGGATACAATACATGTTTATGTATGCATAATATTCAAAAATAAATTTGATTTAATACATTCATTGACATAAGTAAATTTTTGTCTATTTCCTTTAATTTCTTAGCCAATGTTTAACTTTTATGTTTATTTTTGACAAAAGATCGAAAATATTAACTCTTTTCTTATTTCAGCCCAAATAATTTGTTTGTAACTTTATTTATATTAGGAATCATGACTAGGTTCATTGATGTAATTAGAAGATCATAACAATATCTCTGGAGTATATGGAATAGAGAAGAAAAGAACACATAGATATAGGTGGTTTGGCCACTTGGCCTACATCCATGAAACAAAACACACATGGCTATATCTTATTCATTCTCTCTTAATTTGACATTACATACATACATATATATATATATATGTATATATATATATATATAAATCAATGAAAAATCAAATCATATAAAATCACAAATATCACAACAATATTCTACGAAAATATTGCCATGATCTTCCAATTAAATGAATCTACCAAGTCATGATTCCTCACAATATAATGTTGCCCCACAAGCGAAAGTTCTTGGGTTATTTCTAGGCCTTATCTATTATTGCCTAAAACTTTGCTTTCAAATTTATGATTTTAGTTTCACCAAACACCATTATATTCTCCACTCCTTCCTATTTATTTACCAAACTCCATCCTTCTATTCCTAAAGTTAGCGCAATTGCCAAGAACATAAGTATGAACTCTTCTACATATTTACATGAACTCGAGCTTCTCACTATATGTACGAACAGGGACGGATCCAGGAATTAGTGGTTGGGGGATCGAAGTACCATTAACAATTTTTTTTTGCATGAATTAATAAAAAAAAAATTTAATATTTAATTATAGCATATAGTCAAACTTACTTTTATTTTAATAGAAAGCGTGTAAAAAAGAAGAAAACAAAACTAACTTTTAATAAATTTAGTACTTTCAAAAAATAAAAGCAATTCTTCAAAAAATTATCGAAGTTGCACACGACGTTCTTTCATGTCATAAAATTCATCTATGATATACTCTGTATCAATTTTCTCTGCGATTCTTCTCTCTATGTAAGTAATCAAACAATCTGCAAGGTATTCATCTTCCATCTTGTTTCTCAGTCTATTTTTCACTAATTTCATGGCTAAAAATGACCTCTTAGTCATTGCGGTGGTGACAGGAAGAGTCAATATTAAACGAATTAAACGATCAATTAGATGGTATACCACATCCTTTTTTGTCATCTTCATTTGTCGACATAATTCAGAAATTGTAGATAATTGTTTAAACTCCAAATTTCGATTTACATCAAGCTCGTAATGTCGTGCTTGTATCCTCAAATGCAATATCTCTTGCTCCGTAAAATCAGCTGGGTAAAACTTGGTTGCTAAGTCACCGATATGCTCAAAATTAAGCAACTTAAAATCCTCCCTTGGATCAAATGTTGAGTTGAGACCAAGAAGCTCCATATTTTTCTCATTAAACCTACTATCCAACTCTTGCCATTGTATCAATAGTGGCAATGAATAAATTAATTCGATAGTAATGCTCCATTGACATAGGTTCCATTTGATGACAACCTCGATCTCTTCCAGCTATATAAGGCGACGTCATATTAGGAACATCAATATCATGTTTTTCACAGTAAAATTGAACCTCATGTAAAAAAGTTTCCCAGCCTATTTCTCTTTTCTTTTGAATCAAAGTCTTGGTTGTGGAAATCAAAGATAAGGCATTCAAAATATTTTGACATTTGAGTTGGAGAGCTTGGCATAGACCGTGAGTGATTTTCAAAATATTTTTCAGGAGATGTAAAATAAAAACAAACTCAAAAGATGTCATTGCATCACAAGCTGCATGTGCATAACCTCTTTGAGAATAATTACCTTCTTTTGTGATACTTTGAAGAACTGAATAAGTGGCATCATACGTTTTTAATATACTTCGAATAGAAGCCATATGTGAGCTCCATCGAGTGTCACCAACTCGTTGCAAAGTCCCAATTTGATCAAGTCCACTACCAGTTTCGAGCTCATTGTTAGCAATTAAATCATCAATAATAGAAACTTGAGCATCTCGTAACTGATCATGTCTTTTGGAAGAAGCATTAACAAGATTGACGATAAACGTCAGCTTTGTGAAAAAGTTATGGACTGGGCTCACTTCTCTTGCAGCAGCTACTAATGCCAATTGAATCCGATGAGCAAAACAATGAATATAGTAAGCATATGGGTACTCTTTCATGAACACGGCTTGTAGTCCATTCCATTCTCGTCGCATGTTGCTTGCTCAATCATATCCTTGACCACGTATATTTTGAAGAGGAAGATTATGACGAGAAAGAACCGCAATTATCTCATTTTTCAAATTCAAAGAAGAAGTATCTGAAACATGGATAATATCAAAAAATCTTTCTTGAACTTGACATTCTTTATCCACATATTTCAAAACAATTGACATTTATTCTCTTTTTGCTTCATCTCGAGCTTCATCAATAATAATACAATATTTGGCATCCCCAAATTTTTCCCGAATTATAGCTCGTATTCTTCTCCCAAAAATATGTAGAATTTCCTTTTGGATACTAGGGGAGATATATTGTGCGTTGCTTGGTGCCTTATCAAGTACAATACTGCCAACACTTGAGTTGTATGATCCCGAATTATAGCTCGTATTCTTCTCCCAAAAATATGTAGAATTTTCTTTTGGATACTAGGGGAGATATATTGTGCGTTGCTTGGTGCCTTATCAATTACAACACTGTCAACACTTGAGTTGTATGATCCGAGAAGTTTTATCAACTCAATAAAGTTACCCCGATTTAGTGAATCAATCATGTCATCATTACCTCTTAAGGCACATGCTTGAAATGTGAGCCACCGAATAACATCAATTGAAGTTTTCAACCGTAAACGATTTTCAACAATCATATTTGAACTTTGTTTATGAATAATTTTATCTATATGCTGGGATTGAGACATCAAATCATCACATGCTCTAACACACTGATTATGTGGTGAACTAGGATTCGTGCCAATATGTTTCAAAAATGCGCATCTATTCCCATCATTAACTTTCTTTCAATTTCTATGAATGCATTCGTGCCAAAACGATTGTTTGAAATATTGTTAAATACATAACAGAGCAAACAAAACGATGCATCCTTATTTGTAGAATACTCCAACCAACTTGAAATTTTTTCATACCAAGATTCTTGAAAACTGGGAAGATGATTAGCTACTCCGGAAAGTGGATATTTTCCAAGCTAGGTTGATATGGTCCTGCCATTATATAAGCTCGTCTTACTTTATCACGTTGCTCAATTGGATATTCTGAAATTTGTCGACGCAATCCTGGATTTCTCTCTAAGAAGAAATATCTATTTCTTTGTTTTCAACTCTTGGAACTTTAGGAGGACGATCAAATTGAGAGGTTGAAGCACTAACATTTGGCATGAGTTTTGATGTTTCAATTTGTGATTCTTGATTTTGAGTATTTTTTCTTTTAAAGAATGCATCAATTGTGGCAGATTCTCCCATACTTCGATCACCTATTTATTATATGATTGAATAAGTGAATACACACACACACACACACACACACACACACACACATATATATATATATATATATATATATTAAATTCTAATACACATCAAATCATGCAACCAAAAAATTTCAATAATATTTTTATACTTTTTCAAAGCATTATAAAATAATATAATAGAATCAATTCATACCTTGTTGTTAAAATATGATAATCGCCATTGATATGAAGAATAAAGATAAAAGGAAAGAAAATTGTATATCGCTATTATGAAGTAATTTGTTTACAAAAGGAAAGAGGGTTAGCTTATATACTAAGCCTTATAATTAAACAGAGAACTAATTTATAAACTCCAACAGTAACATAAGAAAGCTAAGGCTAAAGGTGCTATTCGCAGTAACACTTTCAACATTCACCCTCAAGTTGGTTGTCCATATAAATCAAAAACACCCAACTTGTCTAATAAAAAATTAAACTGAACTCTTCCCAAGGCCTTAGTAAAAATGTCAGCAGGTTGCTGAGCACTTGGAATGAACTTGGTACACACTTTTCCTTCTTGAATTTTGTCCCTGATGAAGTGACAATCAACCTCCAAATGCTTTGTTCTCTCATCGAAGACTGGATTCGCTGCTATCTGCATTGCTGATTTGCTATCTGTGTATATGGTCACTGGTTGAAGTTCATTAAATCCCACATCTTTTAATAAGGCCAACAACCATAAAATCTCTGTAGTAGTGGTTCCCATTGCTCTATATTGTGCCTCAGCAGAACTTATTGAGACTGTAGCTTGCTTCTTAGATTTCCAGGATATCAGAGAATACCCCAATTGTATTGCATAACCTGTCAAAGACTTTCTTGACATTGGACATGAAGCCCAATCACTATCACAGAAGGCTCTAAGTTCCATCGTGCTCTTAGAAGACAACAGGAGCCCCAAACCTGGTTTTCCCTTAAGATATCTCAAAATTCTATAAACAGCATCAAGATGAGATTGTCTAGGCTTGTGCATAAATTGACTAATTAATTGAACAACATAAGTAATATCAGGTCTTGTCAAACATAAGTATATCAATTTCCCAACAATTTTCTGAAATTCTCCAATATTATGAATAAAAGGATCATTTCCAGATTCATCAACATATGTATATTTAACATTTTGCTCTACAGGTACATTGACTGGTTTACAACCAATCATGCCTGTTTCCATTAAAAGCTCAAGGACATATTTTCTCTGATTAAGATAAATACCTTGTTTAGACCTTGCTACCTCAATACCAAGAAAATACTTTAATTCACCAAGATCCTTCATAAAAAAGGTACTATTCAAATAGGTTTTGCAATCAGATATTAAAATATCATCATTTCCAGTTATAAGAATGTCATCAACATATACCAATAAGATTACCATACTACTCCCCCTGGATTTAATGAACAAAGAGTAGTCATTTTTAGATTGAATAAAACCAAAATTTGTTTAAGCCATAGTAAGCTTATGGTTCCACTGTCTAGAAGTCTGTTTCAACCCATATAAGGATTTTCCCAATTTACAGACCTTATTTTCAACATACTGATCATTATAATTAAAACCAGGAGGTAAAGACTGTGATACCCCTATTTTCGAGCCTTGTGGACCCTTTCATATTTATTCGAACGATCAAGAAGAGATTAATACATGGGAGAATTTATTCCAATCGTGATTTATTATGAAACCTAGGATTGGTTTCACTATTATCGTTCTTTAGGAATTGAAAATATTTGATTAAATGTGAAGTGTAATTTTTTTTCCTACCAAAGTTCTAACATGCCAAGAGTTTAATTATAATGAGTAAAAGGGCATAATTATTAAATTATAACTAGGAAGGGGTTGAATCTTAATTAATATTTATATTGGGATTATGATAGAAGATAAAATATTGTAAGGGCTATGAGTAAAATAAAATAAAATAAAAACAATTGCATTGGACACACGAAAGCTGGTTAATTTATTAATTCAAAGTTTCAAACACACGAAAGCTGGTTAAACTATAAAAGAGTGATCAAATGCCGTGAACTCCTTTTAATAACCTCTTTTTTACAAAAAAAAAATAAAATAATATTACCTTTAGACTTAGCTTTCATATCAGAATCTTAGCATGATAGTTTTAAAAAATGTTTTATTTACTACATGTATGTATTAGACAAGATAAAAATCTCTATTCCTTTTATTTGCCCTTCAATTTTAGTTTTATTTTATTACTTTTAATAAAATATTATAAGTATTTAATAAATATTAAATTAATATTATATATAATTCAGTCTACTTACAGATTCGTTGATCGAGTGACATACTTAAATACATTTAAAGAGAACGTATTCTTTGCTCGAAGGATTTTGAATAATAATTTTGTACACCTTTATTTGGAAGAATATATTATATTTGTATTTCGTACGATTATTATTAACTAATTTCAGAAGGAAATTTCAATTTAATTGATGTGTTCAAAGTGATTACTAAGGATAAAATGATGCTTCTCTGATGCTAAATTTTTTATTTGTTCATGTTGTTTATACATAAATTGTCATATTACTAAAATGTCCTTATTAAGGGTATATCACACAAAGATAGTATGCATTGGTGAGGCTCGTAAGACCATCAATTCTCATAAGTGAATACCTACATTTCCTGAATACTTTTTATTTTACATATTTTAATTTCTCTCTGAGTGATAATTGACTGGAGTGTCGGAGGGGCTATCCCACGAAACGCCTCAGTGTGTCTTTAGTCATTTGTTTTGTATAATGCAGGCAAACCAATGTGTTAGATGTGTCATTAGTTATTTCTTATGCGTATAAACAATCTCATGTGTTCAACGCGCCAGCATAGGAGAATCTTCGTCACTACAAAAAACTAAAAAAATAGTGACAATATTTTAAGTGATAACGTTAGATGTGTCATTCGTCATTTCTTATGTGTATAAACACTCACACGTGCTCAATGTACCAGCATAGAAGAACCTTCGTCACTACAAAAAACTAAAAATTAATGACAATATTGTAAGTGATAATGTTAAAGTTGTCACTAATTATAAATGTTAAGTGCTGACATTTTTTTAAATAGACACTTGTCAATTTCACATTGATGTGACACTATTATGGGATAGAAGATTCAATCCGAAATTGTCACAAAAATTTTTAATACGTATAATAGTGACAAAAATTGTGTACAAGTTGTCACTTTTGATAATTAATGGCAAGAAAATTGTTGTCACTAAACAAGTGTCAATAATTATCAATAGTGACAACTTTAAAGGAACTGAAAATTATTATTGTGACCGAAAAAATTATTATAGCCATTTGTCACTAATAATTTTTTTTATTGTAGTTATAAAAAAAAACTATATTTAATATTTGAATGACAAATAAGACTAAGCTTATCCTAAACACAATGCTCCCACGTTTAAGTACAAAACGTTGAGTGTTTTATAGAATAAAGAAAAACTATATATAGAGTTATATACGTATACGTATTATAATAAATAATTGACTGAAATTTGCAACGAAAGAATACTATACCAAATGAAAGGTGGTGTTGGGTAAAATCATATGGGCAATGTCATATATATAGAATGATTTTGTAGCAAACTTCAACTCGGGGGCCTACAGCATGAATGAATAAAACTGTGGCGGAAGAGTTTCGTTTACAACATTTTCCAGGGCAATATATAGCAAATTATGCGTTCACCTTGGTCATTTCTTTCCTAAAGTTTTGAAAATAACAAGCTAAATTCTTGTACTTACTTTGTTTATCCTTTCTTTTCAGGATCCTCATTGCTGAACGAAATCCAAATGAGAGAATATTTGGATCCATTTTTCAAGTAATAAATCTATTTGGGATGAACTTTTTCAAATGATCATTTCAGATAAATATTTTTGAAAATGTAAAATGTTTGGTAAAATGAACTCAAGTGCCTTTTTAAAGGAAATGCAGAAAAAAAATTTATAAATCACTAATATACACTTTTTCAAAATGGACTTTCAGAAATGACTTATTCCAAAAGCCCATTATATTTAATTATCAAACAAGTAACACTTTAACAATATGACTATATCTCCAAAATCCATTGGAACTTATTTTCAAAAGTTCCCATTATCCATGGAGATAGTCATCAGAGAGAAATATTCCCACAATGATTCTAAATGAATCTGGACACTCTTTTTCCCCTTATTATTTCAACACACATTATCTTATCTTAGATATACCATATATTTGCTAATCAACTTCCTTACTTTTGTCACACGTTATGCTTATATGGCAAATCTCTTTGTAGCCGTTGGAGCCTGCTTTATTTATCCTATGAATTTATCTTTATAAAGACATCACTTATTCTCATTGAAACTGACGGATTCAAGAGCTATCTACTTACATTACATCTTTGTAAGCGCTCTTTTGAGTAATCGTTTTTTTTTTTTTTTTTTTTTCGTCTTAGGTAATCCCCCAATGAGCTTATGTCTTTCATTCTTTATTGATCATAAATTACAACTAACCTTTATATATAGTTGAATAAAATATGTATAAATGTAATGATGGAGTAAATCACTCCAAATCATATCGTAATCAAATTAAATTATCAGTCAAAGTAATGTATCCACCGTCTAAATTTAATCTAATAATATCATAATGATCTTTAAATACCAACTTAGTAATCAAATTCATGTTGACCAGAAGGAAACCCATATCTGAAATTGCAAAGCAATATCTTATTTATGGTTTGAAAATGGCTCTAAAGGATCACTTTATAGATATGAACAGTGAAATCTAAATCCAGTCGAACTTCATGATTCTCCATTTTCAATGGGGACGACCCCACAACCACCTACACGTGCGAATAGATTCAGTGGATTCGTGCTAAGCTTTCTATACTTGCTTTTTTAAAATGAATGATGCTTCTATGCTTTTCACCTTCTATCAAGAAAGGCAGGACGAGAGGCAGGGGTATTCGTTGTGCGGTTTTTTTTTTTTTTAAAATTTAAAATCAAATCACTAAGTACGGTTTTTTTTTAGAAAAATCTCAAATAGTTAATTTGAAACTAAAAGTAAGAGTACGATTTTGAGCAGTTTGGTTATATAACTAACCAACAAAAATAAAATTGAGTCAAGCAAAACTGAAAATACATATTTTAGGATATTTCAAAAGAGAAGTAATTTTTTTTTTTTTTTTTAAACATTGTTTAACTAACCGTGGCAATATATTTCTTATGGATGAAGTTTAGCATAAAAGAACTAATTCAAACAAACTACATTATATAATCAAATTTTGTAAAAAATATCTTGACAAATCATCCAATAATATACAAAATTATATATATATATATATATATATATAATATAATGGCTGTTTAGTTTGGTCCAAAACTGCCACCAACCATTTGACGGTGCGATTATTTTTAAAATCTAATGTGGTTTGCATAAAAATTTAATATAAAAATGGTTTAATACGGTTCGATTTGGATGATTTTACAAAATTATTGTCCAACCCTGACAAGAGATTCTTTTTTGAGAGTTGCTCTGTGGTACAAGGAAAAAAAAATTGAGTAGAGAATTAAAAGTGCCTAACGTGTTTGATTTATTAATACAAAATTAAATAAGCTCTCAAATAAACTAAGATGATCTCATATGTTCCAGAAAAATAAGCTAGAATAAATTAGGGGATCAAACTTATAATAACAATTAGATCTCTCTAGCTTGACTATTTAATTACAACATTTCAATTACGTGATCAACTCAATAAAGTCGTTCTCTATCATCACATTGCATTCTCACATAAAACATTTCTTTTGACCTTTTTATTAAATTTTAACCAAGTAATTATGTCATTTAGAATTTTCAATATTTTGGTAAATAAAGGGTTATTACAATTACGAAAAAGTAGGCAATGCGTCCGTAATACAATTTAAGTATAGGGATATCGTGATACGGTGATTTACTGCACCCGGCCCCTTTTATAATGTGTAATTTTTACTTTGTCACAATAATAAGTTTGAGTGATAAAAATTCTTTTTAAGTTGTCATTATAGACAACTAGTATGTGCCCCGTGCTATGCACGGATTAAAATTAACTAAATCCGAATACAATAAATGCATATTTTTTCATTAATCAATCAATATACCGTGCAATATATTAAATAACAATTCGATCCAAAAATCTAAGGTCCAAATTTATGATGCTAATTAAGAATATAATAATATCTCAAAATGTAGCCTAAAAAAAACTATGATTAAACTTTAATATAAATCAAATAACTCATTAGAGTTCGTTGTGCAACAATAATACTACTTACACTTTATGAACATAGGTATGATAATCTCTTTGGAAGGTGGGAACCTTCTTCAGACCAATCAACAGGTAATACAAAATTTACCGTGCAACAAACATTCTGTCTTGCAAATTTTGGTGGTACGGGGACGATAAATGTAAATCCGTGCATTATCACTAAAGCAAAGGGGAAAGTGGAATGTTAACTTTATACCATCCATATAGGAACAAAATAGAGTATCGGCGTTGTGAGACTATCATGATCATGATTTACGATTACATCCCCTATTTGTAAATAAGTGATTACTATACGTTCACATCATAAGTAGTAATTGTCAATTTAGTGTTGTGATATAGCAAACATCTATTTCTATAAACCAATCTGTAGTTGGATAAATAAATTAAAAACCTAATACAGTTTGAAGATGAATATCATTCACGACTTTAGCAGCATGGCGGATTGCCGATGGAGATTGGTCTGCAGCATTGTCACCCACAATCTCTTGTTCTATATAAAAATGTTGCATCACACGAATATGCTAAACTTCTTATCAAAATTGTAAATAAACATGTATTTGTCCAAATATGTCATACCGTCTTCTATCCCATAGGACGATTTTCTGGATTTATTATATTTCTACGTCCACGACCCAAACTTCTACCATGGGAGATGATCCTCGATTGAGCGTAAATTCTTGCTCTATTGGAACCTCTTGAAGATCTACGCATGGATCGTCTGCCACGCGATATTGGACTATAGGTTTGAGCTTCTTCAAAAACTCTCAAACCACTGCTATGTGATTCTGATAGCAATTGATATTCTCTATGCATACGTGCCAGATTTTCATCAAACAAATTTTCATTTACTCCACTATGACATTTTGCATATAATTCCCTCTTACGCTTTAACCTTGCAAGCTTGTAACCGACTTGATTAGTGCTCATTTTGCCTAAAAAATTAAATAATTACATTGAGCATGAAGAAAATGCATTAGTTGGACTTGAGATTTACAGAATTAAATTACAAAATTATATTAACGTCAAAAAATTTAATTAAATATTTTCCTTTGAATGTACGAAAATAATTTTTAATATACATTTGATAGTAACTGAAACAGCCTCAAACTAATGCAATAGTAAATATATTATGGGATCAAAATAGTGCCGAGGTCAAAGTCGGGAACCTCGAAAAATTTAATGACAAAAAATTTATTCAGAACGTTGTGTCTGACCTGAATCACGACAAACCAGGGAAACCAAATCTTTATAAGTGAATAGTAATTGGTCATCGTTAGCGAATGATTAGATGATCTCTTAACCTTAATCATATGGTATCTATAGTGTAGTAATTAATGGGCTAATGGCCTTAAGCCTCTTTAGGTTGAGTATAACAATAAAAAGTAGTTATTATTTGTTATTATGAACATTAATTCCATGTTAACTATAATTCACTGCAATTTACCAATTTATCCATAATCGTTGTTCAACACATAATTTTTAGTATTATACACTAAAAGATACATTATACAATATACATCATAAATGCTAGTCTAACGCCTTTTAGCAAAAAATCTTAAAACCGAAACACTGAGCCTAATTCCCCAGCCATACCTTTTCTTTTTGATAAATAAAAGGTTAAATTAAGGAGATAATGTTCAAAAGCAATAACAGGAAATTGAGGAATTTTAAAGTGCTGGAAATGAAACTGAAAACAATAATAGAATTATCAAAATTCATTGTTACAACCCAGTTCCTAGCCATGCCTTTTCAACTCGTGATGAACTAAAGGTATTCTATAAATTTACACTTGTTTATCAAGGCCATTTCATTTTGACAATAGGAAAAAGTCAACCATAACTTACTTTGAGGCTTTGGCCTTTGATCTCTTATTTTGTATTTCTTTTTCCATCAACTTTTTAGTATTGAATTCATTGTTAATTAGATCAACATTGATAAATTAGTTTATATATGTTATTAAAAGAATAAAGTTAAATACTTTTATTTTGTACCAAAACCAACAGTTACTCAATAAAAAAGCACATGTGTTGTTTCAAATATAAATAAAGTGAAATGTGAAATTAAAACATGAAGGGCAATCAGTAAATCAGCATTATCATGCAGGTCATCTATTGCAAATGCAGAGCTAGTGTATCTTGAAAGCTCCTCTGAAAATTATAGAACTATAAGTTCATACAGTAAAAATTGAAACGAAATTGTCAAAAGCTAGAAAAAGAAACGACAATATTGAAGACTTTAAATGTAGGAAAGACTAATCCGAAATTATTATTTATTTAAATAATAGCCCAACAAATTTCAAATTATTTAATCTAAACAATAGTTGAATTTATGCATCATGAAAGTTTGGGACCTAAATCGTAGTTTTTGGAAAAAGTTAAAGAAGTAAAGGAAAATAAATATAATCTGGACATTAATTGTTGTTGAAGTTTTGAAATGTTACTCGCCATTGACATAGAAAGAATCACAGTTTTTTAGCATAAGTAGTTTTTCTTGATCGGTAAATAAATAGTTTTTATAAGCATAAATGGATATACGTCATGTAACTCAGAAACATGATTTTCCAAATAAATAGAAGATAAACTCATAGAAATAAAAGAAATAGAAACATAATAATTAAATTCTAAAAGATAGATTGCTCGTGAAATTAATCAATAGTCCAAATCAAATTTTGATTTTCTAACATCTGCATGCTTCAAGATTCCTCAAGAAACCAATTTAATTGGTTCATTTATAGCCTGGTGCATGCATTGCATATGTGGCTGAATTCAATCCTTGAATTAAGAGCAAGAACTTTCGAAGTTAACCATTTCAGTTTGAAAATATTAAGCTACAAAGCTGTACCACCAATGCATGGCTGCAAGTTAGTAACCATTAAAAGTATTTTTTTACTGTTTTTGAAATAAAAACTATTATCATAAAAAACCATTAAAAGTATGAGTACTGACAAAGGATGTTAAATTGAAAAACATTAAAAAAAAAGTTGTGTGGTAATTATGTGTCCAAATAAGGTTGTAATGTGTCGTTGCTTCAATTTTTTATCTTAATCAAGAAGTCGCAGATATTAATCAATTTTTCGCTTAACCTTATTTGATTAAGAAAAACAAAATACCAATGCTAATAAATATAAGAAAATATATTAAAGATAAATTCAGTACATGGTAAAGTCGAAAAGCATAATAATCATAACTCTAGATAGTCTTGTAAGCCTTTTCATCTCAATCCATGAGAAATTAGAAAATGTATTACATGCAAATATACAAAACAATATGATAAATACATTTAAAACCGTAAAACCGTCTTAAAAATGTAATTAAACCGTCCTAGAAATATAATTAAGAGGTTAGAACATGCATCAAGAGAAACAATAAATTTGATAGGTGTTAACGACTTTGATGGGATGGATGTGGAAAGACTTTTTCCAACAATAAAAATCTTTTGAATTTCTAGACATTTTTTGGTTTATATTTTAAACTAACATCAACGTAATAAACACATGACAAAAAAATTAGGATAAAGTCATTAAAATAACAATACTAATAAATATAAAAAAATATATTAAGGATAAATTCAGTACATGTAAAACAAAAAGCATAAAAATCATACCTCTAGATAGTCTTGTAAGCCTTTTTCATCTCAATCCATGAGAAAACTGTAAAACCTTCTTAGAACATGCATCAAGAGAAAATAAATTTGATATATGCATGGTAAAGCCGAAAGGATAATATTCATACATCTAGATAGTCTTGTAAGTCTTTTCCACCTCAATTGATGCGAGAAATTATATAAAATACATTACATGCAAATACACAAATATATCATGAATACGTTTAAAAGCATAAAATCGTCTTAGAAATGTACTTAAGAGGTAATCGAAAAGCATAATATTCTCAATCCACGAAAGAAATTAGAATATACATATATGCACAATATCATGGGAAAAACGATTAAAAACTTAGAATGTACTTAAAATGTTAGAACATGCATTAGGAGGATACATATATTAAATTTTGGAACATTACCCGGACAATAACAATTGAAAAAGACCAGCAGAACTATGAGTGACTATATAAATAGCTGCGTAGTTATATGATTAGAACATATATATTAGGTATTAACTTGTGAAGGTAAGTTTGTTATTAAGATTTAATTAACTTAATTATGGAAAAGGAAAACCCCAAAATCCATCAATCCATGAGGTAATTAAGCCATATTGACGTTGAATATGAGGACAAAAGCTTTCTTGTTTTTTCTTTGTTAATTGCATCATAGTAATTCACTTTCCATGAAGAATTCCCATTAAAATCAAAATTGCTTATAGTTATTCACTTTCCATATAGGATTTCACCGATTCAAATTTTGAACCAATCTTTCATTCATTTACATACATTTGAATATGGAATGATGTCTACCAATGATAATTTATTTCACAATAAAAAATTCAAAATTCTAGAAATTAGAATGAGCTCATTTGAAGTCAAAATTGGTCAAACACTCCTTCAATATATAATAGTATAGATTAGTAGCACATGCATGTTTAGTGATAATATAATAAAGGGACAAGTATATTTGTTGTCAATAAGTTATCACTAAACATGTAACACATGCATGTTTAGTGACAATATAATAAAGGGACAATTATATTTGTTTGTCAATAAGTTATCACTAAACATGTGTCACTAATTGTCAATAGTGACATTAACAACTTCCTTGTTACTAATTACCAATAGTGGCAACTTTTACACAATTCTTATCACTAGTAAACTTGTGAAAATTATTTTGTGAAAAAACGAAAATTCTTGTCATATATTAACAATATATAAGTGACAACTTTGACTTTGTCATTTAATATATTGTCACTCATATTCTAGAAAAATCATATCTCATTAGCCATACTTATAACATATTTTTTCTCCAAAATACCATAATTAATCACACTTTTTCTTGAAATTTTTACATCCATGGGCCACATTATTTAAAATGTTCTTATAGTCCCGAACATTACCTTTTCTAAACTTTATTTACGTAACACTAGCCGAAATACGAACTTATTCTGTACGTAGTTGGCTTTAAAGGCTCATTTTATGTTTTGACAATCGCCACGAGCCTCTTTCAACTTGTCTTCCTTATAAAACCCATGGCACTGGATATTGTTCGTGCCTTTAAATCCAATGACCACCCCCCTTGTCAGATAAAATATTTATTTAATATTATATAATACTTTTTGGACTAAAATAGGAAAATAGATAGTATTTTCGGTCTTTTATTAAAAATTAACACATAAAAATTAAATAAATGACAAAGAAATTTACAGAACTAGACAAATTTTATTTAAATCAATTAATTTATTGAATCAATTTATTTTTATATTATTATACATGCATATATATATATATATTATATATTATATATATATATATATAGACGTATCCTCAGCGTATCGTATCCTAAAATTTTGAGATTTGTCGTATTTCGTATCCATATCATATCGTATCCGTATCTGTGCATCATAGGTGGTAACTTGATGAATGATCTTGGCCTTTGGCGGGGTGGTTTTAGTGGGAACATCGGTCACCTTACTATCACAGAAGCGAAAATTTTGGCGCTTACTCCTGGTCTCGCATTGGCATGGGATAAAGGGGTCCCTAGACTTGAGGTTGAAATCGACTCGGAATTTGTGGTGAACTTAGTCAAGCATGGCGATACCCAAACAAACCCGTTGCTATGTGTGATTGAAGATATTGTCGACTCATAAGACTCCCTTGGAGTTGCTTTCTCAACACATCAAGCATGAAAGAAATATGTGTGCTGATGCGTTGCTAGGACTTAGCAACGTATGGTTCGAAACGTCCCACTTTTGTGACCAACCTCCTAGTAATGTTACGATTTTTCAGGAAGTAGGATAGGATGACTTTGAGCATTTAAAAAATAAAAAAAAAATGAATTAGACCTTATCCCTTAGCTTACAAAAAAAAAAGGATGAATCAGGGGAGTAATTCTTTTGGGAGGTTTGTCATAAATTGAATTTTGTAGGCATTTGAAGATTTGTGTAAACAGTCTTGTTTCAGTTACGATTAATTTGATGCCTAATATAGAAACCGAAATAAAAATTAGTTTTCTATTAAAAAATAAAATAAAACTTGAAGCGAAATTTCAATTTGAACCAGTTTTACGATTCTCATTCGGCACAATTGATTAACCAAATCGTGGCCACTCTAGTTCTAATCGTATTTGTTGGTTATGCTACTCACTTACAGTCCAATTTTGTAGCTCTATTATTTGTACTTTCTTTTTCTGTATTATGTAACTACATTTAAAACATTTAGCGCTTAAAATTTAAAAATCTTGGAGAATGAGGATTCAAAATCTTTAATAGAGAACGCAGCTTTTGGAGCTTATGAACAATCCGAGAAAATTGTTACTTGACAGGAGCATTCCAATATCTCAAGTATTCCACACGAGAAATCTGCATTATCCATACCCGACACTTTAGATGGAACCATGGAACATAGGCCTCTGTTTTGTTCCAGCCCAAATATCGAATTTTCGATGAACTTTGACAATAAGTGTAATTCACTCCACTTTGTGAATCATACTGAATTTTGTGTAGATCGATTTTTGAACTAGAATTTTTTGAACGTGGACCAAATTCTTCATTCCGCTTAGGCTACGTTTAAGAATAGGCCCAAAGTCATTCACACGAGGCCCAAACTGTTAAAGCTAGTAATTTATTCCACAATAAGGAATCCATGGGCTTATGGCCCATTTCTGATCCTTAAAGTAGACCCCTT